>CM047880.1:16758754-17016510 GCA_026212405.1 Petrea volubilis
CCTTCATTATATTTCGAAGTAAATTTTTATATATTGTATGTGTTATAAACATGATAAGTATTTTATTTTTTTTTTATATCAATATTGTACCTAACTCTCATATTTATACGCTTGAATAATTAATAATCTTGAAAAATATTGCCCCTCTTAATCAAATTTTGCCCCTGAGTGTGAGGAAATCTTAATTGTTAGATAAAATTGAAAATTTGCATATATCATAAAACAAAGTTGGCAATTTTCCCGAGTGCAAAAACATAGTTGTTTTTACGAAGCTTTGCACCTTTATCCAAGTGGATCTGTCATCACAACTTGAAAGTTGCGAAAAGACTTAAACCTGGAATTATTAAAGAGCAAAAATGATTTCTGGTTGCTATATTTGGATCAATCGTTTTCCTTTTTCAAAAGTTATGAAAAAAATTAAACCCTAAATTATATTAAAGAGAAAAAGTGATTTGTGGTTGCCATTTTGGATCCATCGTTCGCCTTTTTCTTTTTTGCCTCTTTTAGTCAGTGTTGCACTTTTTCTTTCTTTGCCTCTTTTAGTCAGTGTTGGAATTTTCTTTTTAATTTGTAGCTCTTTCATTTTGGAAAATTTTATGCTATTTGGTTGGCTATTACCCAATTGATATTTTTATATTATAAGAATGCATTACTTTCAATAACGAATCAATATATACTAATTTAATTTTTTTAACGGATTTCATTTATAACAATTCAGCTAGCAGTTAATGTCTTGTAATTGATTATTTCTTGGTTCTGTTTACACTGGATTCTATTGTTAATCCATTACATATACATTAAATTTATGACAAAATGTTTCCGTGAATGAGTGCTTTTTTGTAGCGTTAGCCGTTGAATTTGAAGACGATAATGCCAAAAAATATTAAAAAAGTAAAATTATGATATTCTCATACTTAATCCGAAACACCATTTGAATATTATCCAAATGTATAACATCTTATGATTGGCCCTCTTTTTCTTCGTCCTGCGTAGGGATTGAAAGGATTGGAAAGAAGAAAAAATATGAGCATTTTCAGAGAAAAAGATTCATGTATCTAAGTGATAAGGTTTTCTTATTTATTAAAAAATATAGTGATAAGGATTTCTTACCGCACAGAAAGGTTAATTTAATGATAACACGTACAATTTAGACATTTTAACCACCTGAACCCTGCTAATAGATTAAATTAATAGACATGTTACCGCATTTCTTACTTTTTATTAAATTAATAGATTAACTATTTATTTTTGAATAAAGTAATAGGATTAACTTATCCTTATATATCATGTGTATATAAATAGTTGCCAATGTTTTTTGGCATTTGAAATCTTTAAAAAAATCAACTTCTATTTTCTTCTCTACTAAAAAAAAATATTTTAATTTTTTAATGTATAAATAATTCATAGTTCAAATTAAAAAAAAAATGTAAATTGATATATATATATTTTTTTGGTTATGGTAAATTGATATTATCTCAACTATCTAATCTAAAAAAAAAAATTATTTTGGCAAAAAATGATTAGATACGCTTTAGTTTATTTATGTTGTTAAGATATATGTATTTTTAGAGAATTTGAAGAAACAAGATATATGTTTTAGATCAAATGATAAAGAACTTATAACTCTACAAGTTCACAGAATCCAGATAGTTATCTGCGTTCAATCTTTTTATGTATCATTATAATGTTACTTTCCATGTTAAGAAGGAATTAAAGCCTCTTAGAGTTAAAATATTCGAAACATTTTAGGAACTTATATATAAATACACATGAAATAAGGATATTAGTTTGAACAATTTCGATGCCTATACTTTCCATGAAATATATAATTATTATAAACGATTTTCGTTAAATATTGGACGGAAAGCGGAGATCGGGGACGTAATGTGAGATGAATTTTACAAACTTATGAAACTAAATGTGAGGAAAGTATGAAAGATGGAATCAAAACAAAACTAAGGTTAAGTTATGTGACAAAAATAATAATTTTCCTGTAAAAATGTATTAACCTTGAAAACGTGCATTCACATATTTAATTTAACTTTTTGGGGCCTCACTAATTGCAATTAATTATTACAAATCTATAAACAACGCAAGATCTTTTGTAACATTTTTTTTTATTTTTTTCCCTTAAATTATTTAAGACATGAGTCTAGTACTTTTTTTAATTAAATTAATCTTAAGTTGACAGGATGAGATTTTCAATTTGGGTCATTTTTTATTTTATATATTATAAAGTGTCCAAAGTCACAAAATTCCAAAATTTCAAATAAAAAGTAAAGTATTTGATTGGAATTTAAAAATTGTAAATTACCAGCCAATGTCTGCATCAGAGGATATCTCCCTTCATTCTGGAATATTATTGGATCTAAGTGGACAATCACACGACGGATAAGCACTAATTGACTGATATATATTATTTTAATAAATAATTGATTGGAAAATAATAATATAAAAATAAAAAAGTGTTAGACTAATGCGTGTAAAGCACAAGTGAGAGAGAGTTGATTAATAAAAGTGGAATTTATGTAGTGGATTATAAAGTTTAATATATTTTCCAATTCTTAAAGTTGTGTAATTTAGATAAGATATTTATTGACTTTTACTAGAAAAATTAACAAAAAAGCAAGTCTATATGATGTAAAAAGTGTTACGTCAATGGACTTTTTTTTTTTTGTTAATATGAGAGAACTTTAATTTAAATAAATCGCATGAGTTAATAATAATTATTAATTGATTAGTATCAATTATAAATTGATTTAGTAAGATAAGGCGTTAGATCACTTAAACAATTTAGAATTCGAATTTTGAAATTGTGAATTGAGTAATTGAGTTCAGAGGATCATTTTCATGATGAATTTTTACAGTACTCGATTCGAATTAATCAATCGATATATCGAAACCGAATGGATTTAAAAAAAAATTATTAATTAATTAGTTACCAAGCATGCAAGAAAAGTCGCGTGCTAGGCTGAGGTTCACGAGGGGCCCTTACCCGACATTTGTGCAAGATTAGCAGTTTAATACTTTAATTAGTGGAATTAGGCGAGTTTTTAATATTATCTAGTCATATGAAAAAAATAAATAAAATATGAGACACAACGTCAGATTTATGACCAATGAAATTTTTATCTCACTGAATTGAATAATACTGCAAAAAATTCTTATCGGAATTCGATTTAACTGCACCCATCCAATTACAAATTAAGTGTAAATTAATAACTCACCATGTAAATAATTTTAGTGTAATCGAACCTAATTCAAGTTAGAATTTTTCTCCTTTTGCGTTGATATAGAAGTTATAAATACTTTAATACCCATATTATCTTAGGTTGTATTTTATAGGGGTTTGCGGATGAGATTATAGGTGTATCCACCAATAATTATGTTTAGTAGATTTTTTTTTGCCGTTAATAAAGTGTAGTCCGATTTCTTATCATCAATTTATAAGATAGTTTATCCCACTAAGAGAGTGGAATGTGTAATCTATTTGATTTGAATTGAGTTGATCAGATCTATAATTTACTGTATTACTCTTAAATATATATGATGGAACTTAAATTAAAAAGGTTTTTGTAATTTGCTTCAAATTTATATAAAAAAGAAAAAAATACTATCAAATATAGTTTAAAAGATATTTTATGATTAATACAATGAATTGATAACAAATTTATAATATATTTATCTAATATTTTATTATCATACCTAATTTCTAGATGAATATTAAAAGTATGTGTTGTTATTACTCTAACAGCAGTGCAGTCTAAACATGTAGTACAGTGACTACAGTCTTATCTGCTGGGGACTTTGGGTAAATAGATCGACAAAATTTGTGGTTTTGAAATGGGTAATTAAATTATACATGGCCCCACCACTCACTTTTAGAATTCGACAAAACCACTTAAAATATTGGGATAGCAATTTCACATGACTTCATTCAAGAACTTCCCAAAAACGGATATCAATGAAAAAGAAATGAGAATCGTGGGCAAAATTTGAAACATTTGATCCACATGTTTCAAAATTTTTGATGAATAAATATTGAATGTCAAAGTTTTTAAATTTTGAAACATGCATGACTCATTGGATGGGTTCACCTCGATTCAATTCATGTCGTGAATATAAATGATTTATTCAATCTGTATTTTTAAATTAAACGAACCTACAAAGAGAATTAGTGAATATATACAATTCAAAAATTTAAAGACTATGCCAACGAATGTTGTGATGGTTGCATTATTACATATATGAAAAAAAAATAAACAGAAAAAACACAAATTGAATCAAAACAATAATGTTACGATGGTTGCATTACTGCACGCTCATCGAGCGTGCTTATTAAACTAGTTTGAATAAAAATTCAAGATGCGTCAAAATATGGAAAGCCCTATGTTGAATTCAGGTGGTCCATCGATTCACCTGGAAAAAAGGATGTCCACAGCGGGAAAAAAAGAAAGATGAGATCATGATTAAGAAAATCACAATACAGCATAGGAATTTTGAAGAAAAATCCAGCGGGGCCTACCTAATAGCAATAGTTTAGAGAAAGCACAAAAAAAAAGGGAAGATGCAAGGTGATTGATTGATCGATCATGAAAATATATTTATTCATAAATTAAAAAACAAAAAATAAAAAAAATCATGAAAAAAATAGTGTCCAAAGACGGATCAACACAAAAATTCCACTGAGGAAAAGGGGCAAAAAAAAGAAATAGAAAGACAATATTCGATATTAGGAGAGTTCTTCAAGTATGGGGAGATAGGGATCTATTTGTTTAATTATTATTACCTTATCTATTACTTTTACTTTATTAGTAATGGAACTGCTTTTTTTTTTTCGATTAATCTACATCATATGATGAGGTCAATCTCTAGGCTCCCAGTCATGTTAAATATTTATTTATTGGAAAAATATCGGTTCGGATCTTCTGTTAAATAATCATGTTACATCTTCTGTTACACTCACAATACATGCCACATGTATTGGTGAGCGGTCGAGACAAGAAAAGAGAATTTTTATATTTTTTTCTATATTTTCTCCGTATCATCAGCTTTTTCTATTTTCTTGTCTCGACCGCTCACTAATACACGTGGCATGTATTGATGAATGTAACAAAAGATTTAACACGATTATATAATAGAAGATATAATACGATTATTCTGTTTATTTGGAGACTAGCTTAGAGAGATGTGATCGAAGATTCTATGTGAATTGAAAAACAATAAAATATGGTTATTTGAAAATTATTTGAAGCAAATATCTATATTGTTGAAAAGAATTACTCTGGGTAAAACTCAATTCTCGAGTTATTTTATTAGAAGAGAACTGTCTGAGTAATTATGAAAAGCACTGTCTTATTTAATTGATAAGGGTACATAACATCTATTTATAAGTTGTATTTGGTAAAGATTTACGGATGGGATTATATAAGTATCTCACCTATAATTATGTCTGATAGCAATTTTTCAGCCCTTGATATAGTGTAAGTCTCATCTCTTATCATCCATAAAAAAAAAAAACAAAAAAAAAAGTCTGATCTTTTATCCTATACTTCTTGGAATACAGGGAGTGGGATAAGTAATCCATTGATTTTGAGTTTGTCTAATATAACTTTCAAATTATCTATTTAACCCTGATTCCTTTAGCGTTGTTGAGCAAAAAGAAAATTAATCGCAAAAATTACGTAATTATTCAATATTAACTTGAGACATGCTTTTATAAGCTACAATGATGGTTTATTAAGAACATATATATAATATATTTATTGATTATGTTTATAATTTTCTTTTATATCATGTGTATGTATTTTTTTTCCTTGGTTATGTTCAATCAAATCTTATTAACTAGATAGTGAAACATAGCATCAATATACTATGTGACGTAGAAAATAGGGAAAAAAAAAAAAGGAGACAGGCATCTCAAATTTCCAGCAATTGGGAAGAATGATTGTGGGTGTTTAACGATTATGTCTTACAAACATATTCAAATAATGATTAAATAAATTAAAAGCTTATAGAGGGCATTTTGGTTTTTATTGAAAAAAAAATGAAAAGGTTTTATATAATTTGCATTTAATCCATCCATAAAAATAGTGCAACCAAACATTTTTTTTTCTTCTGATATCCACTGAAATAAATTTGACTACCGAACAATTTTATACCAAGGATTGATACTATATTTTTTACCATTATATCCTATAATTTTCATTTCACACTTAATCCTATACAACTACCAAACACAACCATAGTGTATATCTAAACTAATTTTAAGAAGGAATTAATCACGGGCCTTCCTCAAGACTATAGAAAGAACAAATGGTACATTTGTTTTCGTGAAATTACCAAAACCTTTCCTCTAAATTTACAAAATTTAAAATCATTGTGATTTAAATGAAATTTACTAGTATCAACAAAATTCATAAATGGCTATACCTTCCATATATTTCTATTATTGTGCTCTTTACACTTGGATAGAATCTTTCATTTTAAAATGGTATTTCATCTCATATTTCATAATTTACATTCATGTCATATGTATGAAATTACTTCCTTAATTATACACTTGGTGTTTATCAATATTTGAAATTAGAGATGAAAGACAGTTTACAATAGAAAATCTTGTGTTCTTTACGCTGCTTATTTACACTGCCTTTGACTAATATTGCAACAATCATTTGAATATTTTGCTAACATCAACAATTTCTATGTAAAATTCTAAGATATATAAATTATGTAAGTTTACATTAGAATTTTCAGAAGCTCCAAATGATTGAAAGGCGTAATACATTATTCTTGACAACTACCCTTTCTAGTCTTCTCTAGAGTACGAACAAGTTGAGCTGGTTCACTAGCTTTGCGAGTTGAGCTCAAGCTAGCTCGATTTGAGTTGTTTTGAGCTCAAGTTGGCTTTTTGTATTTAGGCTCGACACTTGCAAATCGGAATATTACTATAATATTTTTTATGCATATAATAATATGTATTAAGAATATATATTATCATATTAAAATATATTTATCACATTAGTAATAAATATATATAGTAGTACATGATAACATTATTTTATTTTATCCTAACCAAAAAAAAAAATTATTTTATTTTATATTTTCAATTATACATAATAATTTTAAAAAATAAAAAGCAAAATAAATTATATTTTTTTATCATTGTATTATATAAAAAAAATTGAGCTCGAATGGAGTTTGAGTTTGAGCTTAAACTACTCAAATTATTTGAAAGTTTAAGTTTAATCAAATTGAGCCGGGCTGAACTCGAGTTCTCATAGGATTAAACTTGAGCTACAAAAACTTAGACTAGTTGAGCTCAAACTCAAAAATTTTGTCAGAACTCAACTCTAATCAACTCATTTGCACCCTAACTCCATCCGATCCCTCACTCGATCTCTAGTAATTACACTAATTTTTAGAAGAGACGCCTTTAGTTAACCCTAAGATAAGACGCGATGCACAAAACAACAAATAAAAAAATATATAAATCTATGATCAGTTGAATGTACACGTTGCACTGTCACAATAATAATAAAATTATTGAATGTATGTTTACATAGTAATATTAACATATTATTAGTTTACACCATCATTCATCAATGACTCATTCACTAACCAGGTGTTAAGTTAAAAGGGAAAATTCTTCCATGGATCGGGTATCACTATAAAAAATTAAGTAAATTTATAATAATATAATAAGTGATAATAAAAAAGTTGTCATTAATTATATACATTTTGTAACAATAAATTGATGTTGTCATAAAATATAATATTCATAATATCAATGGTGACAACTTATTATAAAAAGAATGGCAATATAGTGCAAAAGTGATAATTAATGACACATCTATTGTGACAATTTAGTAGCAATGAAATCTTGTCACAAAATTCTAATAACAATTTTTATCATCAGCAAGTTTTCACTGTAGATGTGTCATTAATTATTAATGTATACATCTTGTGTCTAAATTAAACCACATACTATATATTAAATTTTTTATAAAATATAAATAATACATAATTAAATCTGAATCGTAAAATACATAAATCATATCCATACATTCGGTTTATATAAAAAATTGTCAGCTAAAAGGTGAGTTGATGAGAGCAACAATAATTGTCTGCCCGGGTGGGACTGCAACCTCGTAGTCATAACCATGTCACAATGACTTTGTAAAATTAAATTGGCATTTTCATGCAGGGCCTGCCCCACTGTTTTGCTTCGATTGCCAATAGCTGTTTATGTGGCCAAATGATGAACCTTAAACCCAATTATAATTTTTTTTTTGGATAATTAAAGCCCAATTATAATTTTTTTTTTGGATAATTATTCCTATACTCAAAGTGGGATATAATTAATTAGTTTAAGGTTCTTTTTTTTTTTTTGGGGGGGGGGGGGGGGTAAGGTAGTTTAAGGTTCTTTCTATCACGCAATTCTGGTTATTTTCTTCAATGATCTCACTAGAAATGGAGTCAAAAATTTTTATTTGAGTGACGAAATTAATTTTCATAAAATATTAAAGGTATTTTTAAAATTTAAAATGAGCAAAATCTAAAAATATTATAAAATTACATCCTTTTCAATGATATATCCATTCATTATAAATTTGATTTTTGTAAAAAGATTTCGTTTATAATAAATTTGTTAGTAAATGTCTTGTCAATAATTGTTTCTTTAATTTTATTTATATTAAATTGTATCATTAATCTATCACATATACTTTATATTTATGATAGAATTTATCGGTTACAATTTTTTTAATTAATAAAAGAAGTACTTTCCTATCATAATAAATACTTATAAATTTTAATTCGATTTAAACTTTACGACCAACCGGTCCCTCCAGCTCTTGACTCCTGGATGCAGTTTTGAAACGTGCGAACACCTTCTTCAAAAATAAAAGAGAAGAAAAAACGTGTGAATACCCAAGTTAACAAAATTAAACGGTGGCTCACTAATTTTAATTCTTGCTATTCAATTCCGAAAAAGATAAAAAGAACAAAAAAAAAACGGGTTTTTGTTTACGACACTCCATGTGGTATTGACACCAATGGATACCGGTGGCGGAGCCAAGTGAAGGTGAGGGGTTTGCAATTGACCCCCCTCAACTTTTGCAAACTGTATTATATATATACATATGTATATGAATATGTAAAAACTTATAATAATAATTAACACCACTCACAAAAGTACGAATTTAAAAAGAAGTGGGGCCACAATGGGAAAAAATTAGATAAATTTGAGAATTTTCTTTGAACTCTAAAATAGTAAAAAAGAAGTGAGTCACCTTTTATAATGAAAACAAAAATATATATATATATATATGTATAAATTTATATCTCCTAATATTATAATAATTAAAAAGAATAAATTATCTTCTTGTTCACAAATACATATATATATGCCACATGAGTGATGACTTGATTAATTTAATAAGCTTGTTTCAATAAAGAGGCCTAGAAATTTTGTTGAGCACTACATAATTAAAAAGACAAAATAATATACAAAATATTTTATTTTAGTTAAGTTTTATCGGTTTATTGAAGTGTAAATTCATTAGCAATTTTTTTTTGATGGAAAATTCATTAGCAAAATTAATTGCTATTGATAATTGTCTTATATTTGTAACGGGATCTACCTATCATAAACTTTTCGTCAGTGGATCAAGTTCTTTTTGCTAGTATATATAATAAATCAAATATTTGTTGGCAAATAGCAAGGATTATGCGATGTAACGTATAGCACTATTAGAACAAGATGGAGTAGGGCAAATTAATTAATTATGTTGGTAACTGATAAGGAATCCAAAAATGGTAATGGGTGGGTGTGGGTATGTTGGGGATATACTTATTTTGGCAAAAACCGGGACAGAGAACATATGATGACAATATTCAGGAATATAATTTATACATTAGTTAATGATTATATGAAATAACAAATAATTAAGGATCTAGAGTGGTAAGAGTATGATGATGGGTTTTATGGAAAGTGATAAAATTAAATCAGCATTGCTAGTGGAGGATGTTTGGTGCAGGCTTTGGGAGAGAGTGAGGCAGGGCTAGTGTAGGAAACGCATTGCCCTCTATTTTTCTATTGTTCAATGTACCTATACAATTATATATATATATACATATATATTCGAGTTCCATAGAAAGCAGTTGGTGAATCAGCAAAAGTCCTTTTTTCTAAAAGAAGATGAAATAAAAAAAGAAACAATTATACATACATACATATATATATATATGTAAAATACTTTCGATACATCAATTGTGGGTCTGATGAAATTTATAATGACAGGAAGAAGCCCTCTCAAGTTGAGATTTTATCTTTGAATTATATTCTGATTGTTAATACGATATATAAGGACTGCTACGGTAAAAGGTAAACAAAGATTAATAATCAATGAAATTCTCAAAACAAATGAAAAGGGAACCCAGATGCCTTTAATGTCCCTTCCAATTGAGGCCTCGCAATCATTGATTAACTAATAGGCTTTTTTTTTTTCTCATGCATCTATTTGTTGATGGTTTGGTATTTTGGTGTCTTAAACAGAAACGAACATATCAATCCATCTCGGAAAAAAAGAAGAATCTTTTTTGTAATATATATTTATTTAATTTTTTAGTTATATTTCATGATGTGTATCATGTGTATTGTAATTCCCGATTAAATAATTTTAAAAAATTAATAAATTTGATATGGTCGTGAAATGTAATATATGATGAAAAACTAGATATTTAAAAGATCTAGATCATATTCTTTCAACACACTTCACATAGAATCTGAATTATACTCTCTCAGCACTATTCACTTCGTTAATATCCTCTTATTGTCCATGTCAAAATGCTTATTCCAACAAATATTTTATTAATAGTCAATATAAATATATATATATATATATATATGTACACAAAGATTGAATTTAGTAGATTACGTGTCAAAATTCTCCAATGGTTTTAGTCCTCACCATGAGCCAAGTTGTCTTTGAAGACAATGAGGCATAGCTATCGTTTCAATAATGGGGAGGTAAAATCTAGTCCACTTAACAATAGAATTTTTTGCTATTAGGTAATATTTAAGTGGTGGAGGGTTGGATCTGTACTATTGAGATTTTAAGTTTGAAATTTCTTATTCTATCATCTTTTTCTTTGAGTGAATGTGTGTATGTGGTACGTTAGTTAATATTTATAGATTGTTTCGAATTGATTGTAATAAAAAAAATTATAGAATGCTTTATCCATTGAAAATAGTAAAACCAGTGTTGAGAAGGTGGGGCTGGTTGGATTATTTTTATATAATTGTACATGTACTTTCAGTGTGTGTATATCTATAATATTATAAAAAAAAAGTCATTTTTGTTTCATAAATGACGGTCATTTATATGATTTTACAAAATTTGCCCTGCAATTTTATTTGGAATAAATAGATATATGTAAAATTATAGCTAAAATTGAAAATTCACATGAAATCAATTCAATTCGGATACCAAATTTTGATATATCAATTTTACCCTTTTTAATTAGTAAACACATGCAATAAATAAACAAATAAAAATGTCAATATTGTAATATTACATCCAATTTAAAAAACCTATGTTCTCAACCCACACACCACTTTCTCTAATTTTAATTACTTTATTTCTTTTTTTTTGTGTTTATTCTTTATCATGTAATTTTATTTCACATAATTATTTTATTTTTAAATTATTATAATTTAATAAATGATTTCAAATAATTCTTAAAAAAAGTATTCTTATAAAAGAAATTTAAAAATATAATCATATTTTCATCCTAAAAAAAATTAATTACTAAATTAAAATATATATATATTTTTTATTTTATACACACCTAAAGTGTGTGGTGCTGCTAGTATATATATATATATATATATATATACATACTATTTTTATATAATATGATTTAAGATTTACAGGGCTTCAGATTTGGAGGCCGATTTGACCTACCCCATATCGGGGATGTTTCATCAGTCTATATCATGCATGCATCGTCAACTTTCCAGTAGGATGCCATTAAAACCTGGCGAAATATTCCAACAATCAATTCATTGTACTTCAATTAAAAAAGTATTAGTAATAGTATATATATTAGGTGAATATAAAAATTATTACTGTTGATATGTTAAGTAAATAAGAAAACTTATTTTCAATATTTTTTTTCTTTAAAAAAAAAGATAGATTTTTTTTTTTGGTCACATAAAAAAAAAAAAAAAAAAGATTGATGATAACAAGTATCACGTACAAAAATTTTTTTGCATAAATTTGAGTTTTAGTACGGCAAGTCTTGTTCATTTTCAGTACTATGGTTTGAAAAAATCTCAGATTTTGTCACACGACCTTAATTATTTTTTCCTTTTAATGTCGGTACACTTTCCAACTTTTGTTAAAAAACCACGTGAAAAAAATACTTGCGTAAATTCGAGTTGGCATGACTACCAACATCACAAAAAACATAAAAACTATGGGACGATATTCGTAACATTTTTAAATTTTGGTATCAAAATTGAATAAAGCTTAACTTGTGATGACAAAAATGAGATTTCCACAAATGAATTTTTTTATTTGACTTCAATGTCTTCCAACTAATAGTCTTCATTGTCTTTTTATATGTACCTATTTCACTATGGCACGTAACTTCTTGTCAGGATGGATATTAATCTTTCTTGTTTCTCAGTTTGGATCATCTGCTACAAAATAATAATATATTTTTTTTTCTCTACTCATTCATACACGCTGTGTATATTGGTTGATAGTTGAGATAACGAAAGAGAAAAATTCTGATATGAGAAAATTTTAAAACTTATTTTTTTTTCTCTCAATCGTCCACTAATACACGTAGTATATATTGATAGGTAAAAGAGAAGATGCAGCATGATTTTGTAGCAATTTTTCCTTAGTGTAATCTGAATAATGCATCATAAACTACAATCATCCACTTGATTTGAAAATTGATGCAGCCTAACCTAACTTATAAAGTTGCTTTAGTTATAATGAGTTTAATTAATATTTCATCTTCTAATTATTTTTCTTGCCTCTTTAGTGGAATTAATATCGAGTCCATAGGTTCAGAATAATAATAGTATACTGGTCACATGGCTGAGTATTAAATCCATGACTAAAAACCGCACAAATACAAGCAGAGAATACGGGACAAACTCTTAAAGAATAATACTATATTTTATGTTTGAGTAAATCGAGACATGTCATATTCGGATGGCTCTCAATTTCGGTCACACGAAACTTCTATATAAGCAGGAGCAATACATGCAAACCTCACACACACACACACACTTCTCTTTACGTTGAGAGCAAAGCATATATTGTTTCGGCATAGGAGTGTAGTTTTCTAGAGAGAGAGAGAGAGAGAATGGTGATGGATTCGAAGACAGTGAAGAAGTTGAAGCCATATGTGGGCGTTGTTTTCTTGCAATTTGGTTCTGCAGGTTTCGCGATTGTTGCTAAGGATGCTCTAAACAAGGGAACCAGCCATTACACGTTTTCTGTGTATAGAAGTGCCATTGCAGCTCTTCTCTTGGCCCCTTTCGCTTTATTTGTAGAGAGGTATGATTACTATTCATTCTCCCACGCATCTATGCATCTATAGGGAAAATTCTAACCCGAACTTGGTTTGGTCAAACCTAACAAATCGTATGGCGAGTGTATTGCACTTTCTAAGTGATTGGTCATTCTCCCTAAATTATCGACCATTTATAGGGCAAGTGTAAAACACTCGCCACATGATTAACACTGGTTCGACCGAACCGGGTCTGGGTTAGAATTTCCCCATCTACAGTAGCGGAGCCACATTTAACGATGCATACATCATCAAAATTCGAGTGACCACACTAATTTTTATTTTTTTTGGATGTACTCTTTGGTCATCTTTCAAATATAATTTTTTGCATTATCAATAACCCGTAGGTGGACACCTTTGACCCCAAAGTTCTAACTCCACGTATGCGTCTATGTGTGTAATTGTATATGTGAAATATTATAGTTATGCCAATCATGGAACATTTTTGTTTTGACCACAGGAAAACCAGGCCAAGGATGACGATCGGTGTCTTCCTCAAGATCATGTTGCTTGGCTTAGCCGAGTAAATAATCTAAACATCTTCACAGACACACACGCACACACACATATATATGTATATTTATATATATATAGTTATGGTTGCATGAACGTGTACTTTTTGTTGAAATGCAGCCCGGTTGTTGGTCAGAACCTGTTTTATGCTGGAATGAATTTAACGACACCCACTGTTACGGCAGCTCTGTGCAATCTGATACCCGCTCTAACTTTTGTAATGGCTTGGGTTCTCAGGTGCTAGTCTTTACGCTTTAGTACTTAAGCTCAATTTATTACGATTAAAGATAATAAATATTTGATAACTTTCATTTCTAACTACTTAATCTTTTAGATAAGATAGTCATTCGAAAAAGAAGAACCATCAAATATCTATTACATCCAACAATTTCCGCATTTCTCTTTACAACGTTGGATTGTTCGAGAGACAAATTCGAGAGATAATTTCCGCATTTCTCTTTACAATTTCCGCATGCGATAGATTTTAAACTATGTTCTTTATAAATAAACCCATATAATTTTTTAGAACACATGCAATCGGTCGAATTCATGTAGTTGCCCACTTAACAACATTAACGAATGCAAAATTAACGAGAAGTAATTAATCTTGTGCAGGATTGAGAGGATAAACATTAAAAGCATACGCAGTCATGCAAAGATTATGGGGACAGCAGTGACCGTAGGTGGAGCTATGATTATGACATTTTTTGCAGGACCAATACTAGGATTGCCATGGACACACAAACCCAATGATGCACCTCATTCTTCTATCTCTACCAATGATCCTCACGACCAGCCTGTTAAGGGTGCTCTCCTCGTCTGCGCGGGATGTACTTTCTATTCCCTCTTCTACATTCTTCAGGTATATATGCTAAAAAAAAAAAAGAAAATTAATGATAAAATATTAAGTTGTTATCATTGATAATCAGTGACACAACGATGGTGGCGATTTAGCGACGTTGAAAATCTTTACACAAAATGACAACAACAATTTTTTAAGTCTCAACTTGTCTCTATTGGGGTGGCCATAATATCATGTAGTGTCAACTTAAAATATTTACTTGTCATTAGTGAGAAAAAATAAAGGTTATTGTCACCGGATAAATTTAAGGGATTATTATATTTTTCGTCCTCTAAGTATAAGGTGTTTGAGTTTTTATTTTTAATGTTTAACTTTTTTAATTTCCATCCTTTATCTTCCCAAATTTCAATTTAGTCCGATTTTGGACTAATTTGACAAGTGGAGTTGACGCGACATGTTAAATTGGGAATTTTTTTATTTTGGCACCATTTTGGTTGACTTGCCAATCATTGTAAATGCTGATTGTATTTTTTTTTCTACTACATGGACAAATATGTCATCCACTAAGCATTAGTTGTCCAAATATATTAAATTATATATATATTGCTTTTTGATAAATATGAAATTACATATTAAATAATACAAAAAAATTTAAAAATTCCTACCTTCTTTTTAAAAAAATCTAAATTATATATATATACATATATATATATATTAATAAATTAATTAATTTTTTGATCAAAAATAAATTAATTCATTAAAAAAATAAAAAATAAAAAATAAAAAAAATATTATTCATAATCTTCTTCACTAACCCCACCTCACCCACCAACCAAAAATCGTACCCCGCCCCACACCCCACCCCACCCCACCCCACCCCTTCCCTTTCTTCTCCATCTCTCTCCCACCCTACCCCCACCCACCCAACCCCGCCCCTTTCTTCCTGACCCCCCACCCCCAATTTTCTCCAGCCCCATTACCCTCTCCCCTAGACACAAATGTGTGTGTGTGTGAATATATATATATATATATATGTGTGTGTGTGTGTGTGTGTGTGTGTGTGGGTGGGTGGGGGGGGGGAATATGTGTGTATATGCAGTTTTTTTGATTTTTTTTTAATTCATGTATTAAAATAAAAACACAACATAGTGCTTACATCATCGCCACATCCGTTAAAACAGCGCCAAAATAAAATATTTCCAATTTAACCTACTACGTTACCACCACCTGTCAAATTAGTCTAAAATCGGACTAAAATTGAAAATTTAGGAAGATAAAGGACGAAAATTAAAAAAAAGTTAAATATAAAGGATAAAAACTCTAACATTCTATACTTAGAGGACGAAAAATATAATAATCCCTAAATTTAACTGATGATAGAATAGAAAATATAATCACTTACTGTATATATACTATTACCACTGGATTATTTTATTTTGAGTTACCAATATTATTTTTCCCGTGTATGCGATTTTTCATTATTTCTTCTTTGACTACAAATATTAGGGGTTCCATATTTAATATTTTTGCTTTTCTAATATCACAGTCGATAACGTTAAAGTCATATCCGGCGGGACTTTCTCTGACGGCTATGATTTGTACGTTCGGAGCAATACAAGGAACCATACTCACGTTCATTGCAGAGAGGAGCAACACTTCAATATGGGCCTTAGGATGGAACTCTCAACTTTTGGCTTACGTTTATGGCGTAAGTCAATCATGCATATTTCATAATTCATTTGCAAAATAAATACGACGAAAATGAAGTCTTAGTTTTAAAATTTTGGAACTGATGATTAATATTTATTTATTTATTTATTTGTACAGGGAGTGGTCTGCTCTGGAATTACTTATTATTTAGCCGGAGTGATCATGAAGGATAAAGGGCCTGTTTTCGTGACGGCATTCAATCCTTTGAACTTGATCATCGTCGCGATCGCGAGTTCTTTCATTTTCGCAGAGCAAATGAGCGTTGGAAAGTAAGATATTAATTTCATAAGAATACACACTCAATTTATACGAAAATTATATAAGATGAAAATCAATTAACTCGATCGAAAAAAATTTAACTAATGCAGGGTCATCGGATCTGTGGTTATTGTGATGGGGCTATACTTAGTGATATGGGGTAAAAGTAAGGATCAGAAAGAGGCGGAAGATCAGCAACAGCAAAATCCAGCAACAACTGATCTTCCGATCACAAAGGCCTCCAAAACTGACCAAGTTGATGCCTCGGACAAAAGCGTTTCAGGCCACAATGCTGTTTAAGTTTTCAATCACCTAACTAAAATTTGATGGCTACACACACTGCCTATGGAAGTGTGAATAATTTAACTCTTTTGAGTACTGTTTTCTTGATAAAATCCATGTCAAGATCCATAAAAAGTAAAAATTAAATGGAACTTACCATTGATTAAATTTCTATGATATAAGTTAATTTTCTGTACCCAAAATAGCTTTCGTGTGATTATGGAATGTTACTAAACAAAAGTACACTAAAGGAAAAAAAAATTATATTATTGACAAGATTTAAAAATGGTAATATAAAAGTTGTCGATAATAATTGCAATAAGTGTTGATACCTTCTATTTTGTCACTGATTAAGTTTTTTTGTGACAATAATTTTTATATATTACAATATCACTCAATTGTAAGAAAAATTAATATTTTAGTTGTCAAAATTGACAATTAATGACACACATGCGGTGATAACAAAAATTGCTATTAGGATTCTGTGACAAGATTCCATTGTCATAATAGGTGTGCCATTAATTGTCAATTTTGCACCATGTTGTCACTATTGACATTGTGTAAATTATGTTTTGTGACAATATAAATTTGTTGTTATTAAATGTATCTAATTAATGACGATTTTTTTCTTATCACTTGTTATATTGTTACAAATTTACTTATTTTCTTGAAGTGGTATGACAATGAAGATTGTGTTTAAATTGTCAAATATTAATTTCTGATACTCCTCGAATGGAAACTTAATGGTAAGGAAAATCTTTTTCGGGAATTATAGTGGCAATGCCACTATATAAATTGTCATTGTACGAGAATTATTAATTATTAATAGTGATAATTAGGACATTAATTCTTGGACTTTTTTTTAATATAACTCAAAAAGGTATATTGTTTAACTTTTTGACCTGAATTTTTTTTTATATAATTCCAACCTAACTCGCCGTCGACGACGGCGAGTTTATTAAAATATTATTAAAATTTATAATTGTTTAATATATTTTATGAGGCCAAAAAATAAAAAATAAAAAAAGAAACTCGCCAACACTGTTGGCAAGTTTCAATTAAAAAAAAAAATTGGTGAAATTCGCCATTGAAAGTGGCTAATTTTAAAAACAATATTTTTTTTTGAACTCGCTAAGGTCATTGGTGAGTTTCAAAAAAAACCAAAAAAAAAAAAAATTCGAATTTGCCATCAAAACTTCAAACTAATAAAGTAAAATATTTATATTAATATGTACAATTATTAACATGATAAATAGAGTAACATCCCATCCTCAAAATCACTTAAAATTCCATATATTCCCTGATTCTTCTCACTTGTTAAATTTGACTCTGCTCTGTCAATTTGTACAATCCCGCCAAGTGTAGTTATGGAGTACTGTTGCTAGAGCTCCATGCCATGTGGGAGTCTTCTTGTTCACTCAACGTGTGACGAGACAACAGTAGTAGTGAGCAGTGTTACATACGAGCTGGAAAATTATAGTACAGTTAAAAGTAGGGCAATTTTTTCACACTTTGAAGTGTTTTCAACGAATCACCTATCGAAAGGTGGCTGGATGACATGTCACTTTCTCTCTCTCTCCCTC
Source organism: Petrea volubilis (assembly GCA_026212405.1). Classification (NCBI taxonomy): domain Eukaryota; kingdom Viridiplantae; phylum Streptophyta; class Magnoliopsida; order Lamiales; family Verbenaceae; genus Petrea; species Petrea volubilis. The sequence continues at coordinate 16,777,499 of CM047880.1, forward strand.
CCTCTACATATATATATCTAACATTTATTTCTTTTTTTTTGACAGCGAGTTCGAATTTTTTTTTAATTTTTTTTAAACTCGCCAACGACCTTGACAAGTTCAAAAAAATATATATATTTTTTAAATTTACCACTTTTAGTGGGGAATTTTACCAATTTTTTTTTAATTAAAACTTGCCAACAGTATTGACGAGTTTTATTATTTTATTTTTTATTTTTTGGGCTGACAAAATATATTAAACAATTATAAATTTTAATAATATTTTAATAAATTCGCCGTCGTCGATGACGAATTAGATGAGAATTATATCAAAAAAAATTCAGTTCAAAAAGTTAAACAATATACCTTTTTGAGTTATATTAAAAAAATCCTTAATTCTTATTATCATTTTGCGATCTAGTGATATCATCAAGTACAAAATAAATTATATTTTCATTTGACATATATTGTCAGGTATACTTTTTACATTATCACCTATACTTTTTTGTTATTAATATTATATAGTTTTTTGTGTGTAGTTTACTTTTATCTTTTAAATTTTCTCCATCCTGGAATTTCAGAATTCATATCCTAAAAAACAATTGTGTACAGAATAGTTATTAGATTAACTCGAGAAGAATTGGCCCATATGACCTTTTAAGTTTTTATTTAAAAAACGAATTCTCAAATTATATTTTCTTTTTCTTTTTACTCGAATTTCCAACATGGCATAAATTTTTGTCCTAAAATTTGAACAAGGGTTGAATTATAAATAACTTAACATATGAATGGGGTCAAATTGAAAATAATTTAAGTTACAAGAACAACAATTAAAATGGCCAGGACGTGACAAAAAAAATGGCCATTCGGGCCAATCTCTTAAGCGATAAATTCACCTCTTAAGAAACACTACCAAAAGGCAAGTCCAAGATGAAACAAATGGCCGTTCGGACAAATCTCTTAAATGAGAAATTGATCTCTTAAATTTTAATGAATGAACAACTTATAAGTAATTCATAAAGAGACAAATCAATTTCTTGAATTTTAATGAACAATTTATGAGCATTCAAAAAAAGACAAGTCGATCTCACTATTGTTATATAATATGATTTAAGATTTACACGGCTTCATATTTGGAGGCCGATTTGACCTACCCATATCGGGGATATTTCATCCGTGTAAGTCATGCATGCATCGTCAACTTCCAGTAGGACGCCATTAAAACCTGGTGAAATATTCCACCAACTATCGTCATCACCATCCAGAAGTACCATTAAATAATTCATGGTACTTCAATTAAAAAAAAATTAGTAATAGTATACATATTAGTTGAATATAACAATTATTACTTTTGATATGTTAATAAATAAGAAAACATAAAACTACAGGACGAAATTTGTAACATTTTTAAATTTTGGTATCAAAATTGAATAAAGCTTAACTTGTGATAACAAAAATGAGATTTCCCCAAATTAATTTTTTTTTTTATTTGACTAGTGTTTTCTAGCTACTACTCAAGTCATTATCGTCGCCGAATTGAAATTCTTGCCACTTCAATGTCATTAATCTTCATTATCTTTTTATCCGTGCCAATTTCTCTCCAGCACGTAACTTCTTGTATGATTGATATTAATCGTTTTTGTTCTCTATTTTCGGATCATCTGATACAAAATAATGCTATATTTTTTTTTCTACTAATCAATACACGCTACGTATATTAATTGACAGTTGAAATAACGAAAGAGAAAAATTTCTGATAATATGAGAAAATTTTAAAAATTATTTTTCCTTATATCGACCGTCCACTAATATATATAATATAAATTAATGAGTGAAAAAAAAAATATAGCATGATTTTGTAGCAGTCGATGCGAACTGCTTTTTCCTCAGTGTAATCTGAATAGTGCATCACAAACTACAATCATCCACTTGAGTGGAATATCGAGTCCATAGGTTCAGAATAATAATAGTATACTAGTCACATGGCTGAGTACTAAATCCATGACTAAAAACGGCACCAAGACAAGCACAGAATCCGGGACAAACTTTTAAAGAATAATACTATAATTTGAAGGAGATATTTGTTTCGAGTATTAAGCGGATTACGATCCCTTATAATTCTAGTAATTTATGTTTGATTGGTCAGGAATAGGGATGTAAACGAGTCGAGCCGAGCTGAGCTTTGCTATTTTTTCAAGGCTCGAGCTCGAGCTCGAGCTCGAGCTCGACGAGCTTCAAATTTGAGGCTCGAGTTTGGCTCGAACTTATGTTCAAGCTCGGCTCAGCTCGGTTCGATTGGCTCGTTTGGCTCTACCTCAAACCCATTACCCTCTTTCTCAAACCCTAGAAAATTTCAGTAATTCATCAAACTCATGGCAAATAGACCTGATTTTGAGATTTTTGAAAAAATGGAGACAAATACCTAAAATTTTAGATAGAAATTTGAGCATAACCCATTTTGTCAGGCGGTGGAGATTCGGTGGCTGAGACGTAGTGGCGTGGCCGCGTGGCATGGCGGTGGAGATACAGAGGGAGGCCCTCTTGTCTGAAACAAAAGAGAGGCGAAAACGATCGAGTGAGAGCCGAGCCGACGAGCCAATCGATGGAGAGAAGAGAGACGATCGGGAGAAGGGAGGCGAGAGAGATGACGGAGAGAGAGAGAGACCAGAGAGAAACCCCCTGGAGAGACGAATCAGACGACGGAGATGACTGAAGCGAGACGATGAAAGACAGCGCAGAGAAGAAGGACCGCGTAGAGAGAAGAAAAGGGAGATGGGGGTTTTAATTCTAATTTTGACTGAAATTTTGACTAGAATTTTGTTTATATCATTGTATATATTTTATATATAATTAAATAAATATTAAAATACTAAGGCTCGCGAGCCTTCGAACAAGAAATATTGGGCTCGAGCTCGGCTCGATAATTGTACGAGCTCAGCTCGAGTTCGGCTTGAGCTCGAGTTCATCGAATTCGAGCTCGAACATGGATCGAGCCGGCTCGTCAGGCTCGCGAGCCGGCTCGATTCGTTTACACCCCTGGTCAGGAATTTGTTTATGAGCCGAGATGACTGGTAATCCAAGCCGTATTTGAAATTCCAAAAAAGAGGGATTATATAATTCTCACAAAAGAGTACTTAAAGGGCATTATTGATTGGGATTATAAACGTATGTTGGATGTTTACCTAAATGTCCTTGAAAACCAATGTAAAATTACTTATCAGGGTTAAATTCGAAAATATACTTTCACATAAGAAATTCAACAAAACAAAACAAACGACATTATATTAAGTTCTAATTCTCATAATAATACTAATACCAAACTAAATAATGTTAACAAATTCACCTACCATGGAGCCCACAAATCTTACGCATTAAGTAGCTTATTGTCATGATTCGGTTTCAAATACTTCAAAATATAATATATTTTATATTTGAGTAAATCGAGACATGTCGTATTCGGATGGCTCTCAATTTCGGTCACACGAAACTTCTATATAAGCAGGAGCAATACATGCAACCTCTCTCTCTCTCACACACACACACTTCTCTTTACGTTGAGAGCAAAACATTTATTGTTTCAGCATAGGAGTTTAGTTTTCTAGAGAGATCTAGAGAGAGAGAGAGAGAGAGAGAGAGAGAGAGAGAGAGAGAATGGTGATGGATTCCAAGATTGTGAAGCAGCTGAAGCCATATGTGGGTGTTGTTTTCTTGCAATTTGGTTCTGCAGGTTTTTCGGTTGTTGCTAAGGATGCTCTAAACAAGGGAACCAGCCATTTCACGTTCTCTGTGTATAGAAGTGCCATTGCAGCTCTTCTCTTGGCCCCTTTCGCTTTATTTTTAGAGAGGTATGATTAATATTCATTCTCCCATGCATCTATGCGTCTACAGTAGCGGAGCCACATTTAACGTTGCATACATCGTTAAAATTCGAGTGATGACCACTCTAATTTTTTTTTATTGCACTCCTTGGTCATCTTTCAAATATAATTTTTCGCATTATAAGTAGAACGTAGGTGCACACCTTTGACCCCAAAGTTCTGACTCCGCGTCTGTGTTTGTGTGTAATTATATATAAGAAATGAGATTATTATATTTTTCGTCCTGTAAGTGTATATGTGGTTTTTTGAATTTTTTTTTTAATCAATGTGTCAACCACGTGTCGCCTCATCAATCAAAATGAAGCCAAAATAAAAAACGTCCAAATTTTTGTTGATAGATCAACTCTACCTATCAAAATAGTTTAAAATCAGACTAAAATTGAAATTTTCGTAATATATAGGACTAAAAGTGAAAAAAGTCATACATAAAGAACTAAAACTCAATCAACTCTAATTTGTAGGACAAAAAATGTAATAATCCCTATGTGAAATATTATAATTATGCCAATCATGGAACATTTTTGTTTCGACCACAGGAAAATCAGGCCAAGGATGACGATGGGTGTCTTCCTCAAGCTTATGTTGCTTGGCTTAGCCGAGTAAATAATCAAAACCTCTTCACACACACACACATATGTATATACATGTAATTATATGTATATATATAGTTATGGTTGCATGAACGTGTACTTTTTGTTGAAATTGCAGCCCGGTTGTTGGTCAAAACCTGTTTTATGCTGGAATGAATTTAACGACGCCCACTGTTGCGGCAGCTCTGTGCAATCTGATACCCGCTCTAACTTTCGTAATGGCTTGGGTTTTCAGGTGCTAGTCTCTACGCTTTAGTACTTAAGCTCAATTTATTACGATTAAAGATAATAAATATTTGATCATTTTCATTTCTAACAACTTAATCTTTTAAATAAGATGAACATGCAAAAAAGAAGAACCATCAAATATCTATTACGTCCAACAATTTCCGCGTTTCTCTTTAGATCGTTGGATCGTTCGAAAGACAAATTCAGAACTGCCGTAGATTTTAAACTATGTTCTTTATAAGTAAACCCATATAATTTTTTAAAACACATGAAATCCGTCGAATTCATGTAGTTGCCCACTTAACAACATTAACTAATGCAAAATTAACGAGAATTAATTAATCTTGGGCAGGATTGAGAGGATAAACATTAAAAGCCTACGCAGTCATGCAAAGATTATGGGGACAGCAGTGACCGTAGGTGGAGCTATGATTATGACGTTTTTTGTAGGACCGATACTAGGATTGCCATGGACACACAAACCCCATGATGCACCTCGTTCTTCGACGACTACCAATGATCATCAAGACCAGCCTGTTAAGGGTGCTCTCCTCGTCTGCGCGGGATGTACTTTCTATTCCCTCTTCTACATTCTTCAGGTATATATGCTAAAAAAAATGAAAATTAACGATAAAACACTAAGTTGTTGTCATTGATAATCGGTGACACAATGGTGGTGACGATTTAGAGACGCTGAAAATCTTGACAGAAAATGACAACAACAATTGCTTAAGTCATCAACTTGTCTTTTATAGGGGCGGCAATAATATCATGTAGTGTCAACTTAAAATATTTACTTGTCATTAGTGACAACAAAAGGTTACTGTCACCGGATAAATTTAACTGACGATGAAATAGAAAATATAATCACTTACTGTATATATACTTTTACTACTAGATTATTTTATTTTGAGCTGCCAATATTATTTTTATTCTAGTGTATACGATTTTTGATTATTTCTTCTTTCACTACAAATATTAGGTGTTAAATATTTAATATTTTTGCTTTTCTAATATCACAGTCGATAACGTTAAAGTCATATCCGGCGGGACTTTCTCTGACGGCTATGATTTGTACGTTCGGAGCAATACAAGGAACCATACTCACGTTCATTGTGGAGAGGAGCAACACTTCAATATGGGCCTTAGGATGGAACTCTCAACTTTTGGCTTACGTTTATGGCGTAAGTCAATCATGCATATTTCATAATTTATATGCAAAATAAATTCGACGAAACTGAAGTCTTAGTTTTAAAATTTTGGAAACTGATGATTTATAAGTGTTTATTTATTTATTTTGTACAGGGAGTGGTCTGCTCTGGATTTACTTATTATTTAGCCGGAGTGATCATGAAGGATAAAGGGCCTGTTTTCGTGACGGCATTCAGTCCTTTGAACTTGGTCATCGTCGCGATCTCGAGTTCTTTCATTTTCGCAGAACAAATGAGCGTTGGAAAGTAAGATATTAATTTCATACGAATACACACTCAATTTATACGAAAATTATATAAGATGAAAATCAATTAACTCGATCGATCGAAAAAAATTTAACTAATGCAGGGTCATCGGATCTGTGGTTATTGTGATGGGGCTATACTTAGTGATATGGGGTAAAAGTAAGGATCAGAAAGAGGCGGAAGATCAGCAACAGCAAAATCCAGCAACAACTGATCTTCCGATCACAAAGGCCTCCAAAACTGACCAAGTTGATGCCTCGGACAAAAGCGTTTCAGGCCACAATGCTGTTTAAGTTTTCAATTACCCAACTAAAATTTTGTGGCTACACACTGCCTATGGAAGTGTGAATAATATAACTCTTTTGGGTGCTGTTTTCTTGATAAACTACGTCACGATCCACCAAAAAAAAAAAGAAGAAAAAAAAAGGTGCACTTGTGTAAATTCTTCGTAAGTGTGAAATGCCCTTATGATGCCAATTAGAGCATGTATCCTCTTGCCAAAGGTGGAATTCCATTGTACCTTTTGTTTTTTATATATGGAACTTATCGTTGATTAAATTTTTATGATGTAAGTTAATTTCCTGTTCCCAAAATAGCTTTCGTGTGATTATGGAATGTTGCTGAACAAAAGTACGCTAAAAAAAAAAATATATTATATTATTAACAAGATTTAAAAGTGGTAATGTAAATTGTGTGTTCTTTATATTTGTTTCTTTCATATCGTAATTTATTTTAATTATTAAAATTTTTATATTAATAGTGTATTATGTGTGTCTAAATTAATTAATGATATATCATAGGCTCATTTTAAATTAAAAATTAGGCCCCTAAAAAAATATTGAGAAGGTCCTACGTGGGACATTTAACATGATATTATCAGTAGCTTTTTTTAATCTTCCGAATTCTGGTCCATCTTGACTTTATTTCGACCAACAATTTAATGACAACACAAACGATAACAAAAGACGAAACAAGCAAATCACTTTTTTTTTTTTTTTTGTTATGGATAAACAAGCAAATGACTTGTGTAGTTGCAATCCTGTTTTTTTCCTGCTTTTTGAATAGATAAACCAATTTAACAAAAACTTTCAGTTAAAATAACACAAAGAAATGCCCAAAAGGCCCATAAAAGCCACCATTATATTAAATACTAGTATTACACCCGTCCCCAATACGCACAGTGAATTTGATGTAGATGAAATAATAATTAAAATTCAATAAATAAAATAGTTCATTAGAAAGAACTTCAAACTTTCACAAAAGTGAAAATATAGCGGAATTTAGAAACAAATCAATAATAAATAAAAATGATGTATAATGACTCAAATGTTGAGTCAAATTAACACTTCTTTGTGCATGATAATAATAAAGAAATTAATAAAATAATACAACTTATGCAATTAGAACTGCGGATTCTTTATACAACTTGTTGAATGTGGTTAAAAAAAATAAAAAGGAAAGAAATGTCGAACAAAATTTATAAAGAATAACAAATAAAAGAAACCCTCTTATCTTGGAACACCATCTCTATACTATAAATGTCAATATATTTTTGATAGTCGGGGACATTGTACACATGTACTACCAATATTTTAAGCCTCTAATTGATGTTTTTTTTTTTAATGAACAATCTCAATGAAATCAAACTAGATAGTCATCGTTGATATTTGTTAGATAAAAATATCAATAATTTTTTAGCCAGTGTTTTGTGCATATATGAGATAAACAATATTGTCCATAAGAACATCTTAGATAACGAATATAACTAAAAGATGTGTCATTTCTAATAAAGGAGGCTTAGTCCTAAAATCAAAGTATCATCTAAGAAAAATTGTTACATGCCATTAATCTATCTTCTTAAATACACGTCACTATAGATGTCAAAAGACAAATATAGAACTGTATTGTTCCACTTGTAGTTTTACACATGAAGAAACAAAGTAATTATGTTTTGAGTTTTAGAATTTTAGTCTAATCCTATATATCCAAATGACTAATTATTTGATAAATTAAATAGTAAAAGGTCAGACAAAAAATTATGAATTCTGACTTATCAAACTCAAAAATAAAATGGTGAATTAAACAATTTTTTCTTATGACAAAAATACATATAATAGTAGTAGTAGTAGTAGTAGTAGTAATAAGAAGAAGAAGAAGAAGAAAGAAAGAAAGAAAGAAAGAAAGAAAATAATAATAATAATAACTATTTTTAATAATGATACTACCACATAATACTACTACTACTACAATTTTTTTTGATTTTCACTAATTAAAATAAACCCCAATATTTTGTTTCTAGCTAGCCATTGTCATCCCAACCAAAAATCATCAACAAAATATCGAACTATCTATGTTTCTCTCTTTACATAATGGTTAAAAAATATATTCGAACCTTCAATCCCTTCATAATTAAATTATAATTTATAATAATTAATGTACCATCTCAAACTTTCTAAATATGATTAATCTAACCAATGCTATCAAGCAATGATGAATCTCTACCTGGTTTTGTTCTTGTCATAATTATATATTAATTTATACTAATTTAAGAATATTTTCTGCTAATACTTTACTTTCTAATATTTTGTTCTGTCATAGTTTTTTGTTGGTTTCTTTACAAAATTTTTTTCCAATCAATAATTAGTTTGAATAATAGTGAAACTTTATTAACATTTTTTTGTTTTATAAAATTTAAAATTATTATAGAAAATATACTATCTAATTTATTTCTTCCATTCAGTGTGTAAATTCTCCAGATATTTCAAGTGTTCTTTGTAACTATGATGAGTAATTTAAATTGATATACTCTTTCCAACATCGAATGTATAAATCAAACTATTACATCACATTCAAACTATATCATTTACAGACCAAATCATTATATCGTAAATAACCTAACAAACTACTACTAAAATAAAGTAATAAACTATCGTTAAGTTAGGAATAAAAACCCATATATGCATTAATGGGGAATCGAATCCAACACCCTTAGAGTCTTAAAACCTAAGTTGCACTAGTTGAGCTAAGCGTCATCAGCATACTAAATGACTGATTAATTAATAATAATTATGTTTAATTAATTGGCATATAGAAAAAATGAACATGTTGCAGACAGTTGTCTTGGAACAACGCTGGCGCTTGCCATAAAATTAGACTAACTATTTTATTTTATATAATAATATATAGAATATTTCCATTTCATAATCTATTTAGTAACATAACTTTTATTTTGTAATAATATGAATTAATTGTAATAAAAGAAGATATTTCAATTTTTCGTTATCTATATTCTTTTATAAAACCTCAGCATCTTCTAATAACTATTTAGTGTTTTTGGTCTGTTTGTTAATTTCTCTCTCCTCTCTTCCATATCCTATTTAACCTCTCATCTCTTTTTTCTCTCTCTCTCCAATCAACTTTTCACGTTTCTTTTTTTTTCTTTCTCTTCTCTCCAATATTAGACTTGATCATATATTTTTCTCTTTCCTATTTACTTTTAATAATATAATTAAATCTTATTTGATTTTTTATAATTATTGTGGTTAAAATAAATATTTTATAAAATAAAGTTAAATACATAATTAAATTATATTTTATTTTTATTTTACATACACATTGAGTATACACTCACCATTAGTTGATAATAAGTGGCATATCTATTATGATGATTAAAAATTATTACCTTCATAATTTATAACAGGATTTTCAGTATCCCTAAATGATTTCTAACAAACTTCCCATCGTTATGTTGTAATAGTACCTTCGCCTGTTCCCTTATTCAAACTCAAGTTCTCAGTATATTGAAGATTGTTTAGATATGTGATCTTAAATTCAGGTCCTGCCAAATGCGTGTACGATATTTTTCTACGTATTTGAGTTTTGTCATATATTATATTTTTGTTATTTGTCACTTATTATTGATGTTCCGATGAATGTATTAAATGACAATCAAAATATAATCATCTATGATGTAATGATCGATTTTTATAAATAAAACTTAGCACTATTTTTAAGGCTACATTACATACATATGGGAATAGGATACTTTTCCTTTGGAAACATGAACCAAATGTGTTTACTTTTAATTGGTGAGGTTTTTATGTCACCTCAAACTTAGAGTAGTGGTTCATCGCCATATATTATCGCATAATTCGACGCAGGGCCTTCGCTTTCTATTCTCCTCCCTTTTTAATCCTGTATTTGATATATATATATATATATATATATATATATATATATATATATATTATCTTTTTCTTTTGCAACTTACGCAGTGCCTACAGAAAATATCAGCATATTTGAGAAGGTTGACAAAGAAATTTATTCAATGATTGTTATCTCGGGGTTGATTGAAGTAGTGATTCCAGATTAGAATGCAACAAAATTGTTGAAATTTGATAAGGACTGATCCAAAAAAGAAGAAAAATGAAGAAATCTATAAAGCTTAAATCAAACAATTTAAGGTCCGTCAGGATGGGTTAAAAAAAAATGCTTCTCGAATGGTATTTATTATAATAAATTTTTTTTTTTAAATTAAGTAATTTTGCGTTTGGATGCAGTAATAAAAAGTATTTTAAAAGGTGATTTTATTTGAAATTATTGCGAGTAGCTTATAAAAAAAGTCTTTTTTTGATTTTTTTTTTCCTGTCTTCTGCTTTTATAAAAAAATCCATCCAAACACAAGTTTTTTGCTTTAAAGTGCTTTTTTTCAACAAAAAAAAAAAAGAGTGTTTCTCCTCAAAAGAAGTCCCGTTTGGATGAGCTTAAAAAAAGTTCTTATCGAACGGTAATTTTTATAATAGAATTTTTTTAAGCCAAACAATTTTGCATTTAGATACAATAATTAAAAGCATTTTAAAATGCGTTTTTATTTGAAGTTACTCAATGGTAAATTCTAAGGGCCTGTTTGGATGGACTTAAAAAAATATTTCTTGAAGGGTGCTTTTTATAGTAGAGCTCTTTCTTAAGCCAAGCAGTTTTGTATTTGAATACAGTAATTAAAGTTGCTTTTATTTGAAGCTACCCCAGAGTAGCTTCTGAAGAAAAAAAAAAAAAAAAAAGCCCTTTTTGGGTTTTTTTATTACTTCTTCGTTTTTTTTAAAAAGTCCATCAAAACACAAATTTTTTGCTTTGTGTGTTCTTCATTTCAAAAATAAGTGTTTATCCTCCAAAAAAGTCCATCCACACAGGTTCTAAAAAAGCCATTTTGACTTTTTTTTTTTTGGCTTCTGTTTTGTTTTTTTTTAAGGCCATCCAAATACAATTTTTTGCTCTAAAGTATTTTTTGGAAAAAAGAAATGCTTCTCCTTTAAAAAAAATACATCGAAACAGGCTCTTAATCACATTTTGGTTTTGATGTTATATGGGCAAAACTTATAGGTTCTATGAAAATAATTTTTTATTGTGCCTATAAGTCAATGTTATGGTAATTTAAGTAATTGTACTCATCAATTATAGTAATTATTGGATGTGACACTTTATGCACGTATAATATGAAAATGAAATATTATCTAATTACGTGACAAAATTTGAATTGTACAGAAATAAAAAATTTATTAAATTTTTATATGAATATATATTTTTAATTATTCTCAATATATTTAATAGAATTATGATAAATAAAAAATTAAATTATATGATTGAAAAAGTAAAAAAAAAAGATAAAGTAGAATAAATATTAAGGAAGATAGAAAGGAATATAAGAAAGGAGTGAGAGAAGAATAGAAAGAGAAATAATAAAATCATGTTGAAACGATGCGAGAAAAAAAATTAAGAGAAGATAGAGGAGGGGGAGAGAATAAAAGCGCCACACCAAATACATCAAAAATAGTTATTAGATGAATTTGTGTTTTATATATAGTTTGAATATTTATCTGAAAGTGGGAGAATTGTGAGATTAGTAATAGTTATAAGTATATATAATGCATAAAACTGTGTGGAGATGTTCAAATTGCGTCATTATCTTTTGTATATGTGTTCTTTCAATTTACTGCTAGCTAGTATGCAATTTGAATATACTTGAGTCGATATTTTCCCACCATACAAATTATAAATAGGCTAAATTTAATATTTGACCCCTGTGGTTTTTCCAAGTTGCACAAAACCCCCTCCCTCCCCCCCCCCCCCCCCCCCCAATTTAGAAATAGGCATATTGCCCCTCATGCTTTATAAATCTATGCACACATGCCCTGGGGCAATGTGGCCATTAACTCCTGCAAGACGGAGTTAATTTTAAACAAGCAATTTCCGTTATACCCTTGTAAGTATGTTGGAGTGTGAACTAGGGTAACTTTCCTTTTAATCGTGGAGAGAGAAAGTTAACTTTTTCAGTAGCGAAAGAAAGAGAGAAAAAGAAATTAGGGTTTTATGGTTCGTTGATTTGGGGAAAAATCAAGAATCTTGTTCGAACTTTATTAAATCGACATTTTGGTTTGAAGCTGGTAGATATATTCGTATCTTGTGTCTTTTTCTTGCAGACCCAGGTATGTTTACTCTCCTTTTTGGTGTCTTTTTGTACTTTTAGATTTTTTTGAAGTACAGATGTGTTCTTAGGGCTTTTAAATGATTAGAAGCAATTGATGGATATTTATGGTTAAGTGTGTTCTTTTTTTGAGAATATGGTCCCCTCCCGCTCCCTCGAAAAAAAAGTGATGCAGATTTCAAATATTTTACAGTAATGTGGTCATTTGTTATCCACAATACTCCCCTATGGAATGATAATGTTGAATTTTTTTGGGTAGTGATCTTGTGTTTGTGTGTGCTAGGTTTTTTGGTGTGTATTTGTGGGGTATTGTTTGGCATTTATCTACTTGGTTTAATATGTTTGTTTGCAGAGTATGACTTTGGAAGATTACACTGATTTTTACTTATGGGTGGGGGTTGTTATTCAGTAGGTCCCTAGGGTTAGATATTTTGGTGGGTATAAGGTGTGGTTTTCTAATGTGGACAAAAATAGGTTTTTTTATGGGGACTTAATTAATATGTATATGAAAGTAGGTGGTAAAGCATGTAATATAGTTATATATTATTGTCTTCCTAATCATGAATTAGATGATGGTATTAGAATTCTTAGGGGGGATCAAGGTATTTTAGAGCTAATTAGGGCTTATAAAGGTATTTCTGATATTTTGTTGTATGTAGAAGAGAATGAGGGTCCTGTTTTAGCAACTGACCGTGAAGGCAATGTGATTAGGAATAGGAGTGAAGAACATATTTTAGCCCTTACTTACCATGATGACTTTAATATTGAGAATGCAGGTGTAGAAGGGTTTGATGAGGGATGGGGGGGTGATGAAGGTGATGGGGTATTGTTGACGAGAGGGTGGTCATGATGAGGGTGTTGGGATTAGGGACAATGAGCGGGGTGGGTTTGGTGAGGGTGTTAGGATTAGTACTGATGAGAGTGTTAGGGTTAGGGTTGATGAGGGATGTGGGTCTGATGAGGGTGTTGGGTTTAGGGTTGATAAGGGGGGTGGTCCTAATGAGGGTGTTGAGTTATGCACTTTATGGATAACCATATAGTGTACTTAAATGACCTGCATTGTAGCTGTGAGATGTTTCAGTTTGTTGGTTATCCATGTTGTCATGCCCTTGCATGCATCAACTATCAGAGGAAGGATGTTAATTTATCCATAGATTCGATATATTTAAAATATATGTGTATATATATAAAGGCAACATAAATATATCGAATATTTTAAATATATCGAATCTATGGATAAAAAATAAAATATTTTTTTTAAGTTAAAAGGAAAAAAATTAATTTATTTCATTTAATAGAATTTATTTATGTAAGTTTGATTATTTACCTTCAATGCATATATATGCTTATGAGTGAAAAAATTATTTATTGCAAAAAATATTGAAGGTAAAATATCAAAAATAGATAAATGAATTTTGAAAATTGAATGTAAAGAGTGTAAGAGATTAACTTATTTCATAATTTTGTCCATATATTAAAAATTTTGATTTTGTCCTTTTAAATTGAAAAAAATAATTTATTTCGTAATTTTATTCATATTAGATATCCTTGGAAAAAAAATTGAAGGAAGAATATTAAAATTTGATAAATAATATTTGAAATTTGAACCTAAGTTATTAGTACACATATAATGTAAAGCCTCATTTTACGAAAAAGTTAAATTTGTCCAAAATGGTAGAGGAGGAGGGCTCAAAGTTTTGCCACCTAAAGATCCCAAGTTCGACTCCCATCAAAGAAAAATATTTTTGAGAGGGATTTAATCGGCTGAAATGACGTTTTTGCCCTCAGCTATGTCACATGATATGCATGTGATGGAATCTCGGCGGAATATTCCGTCGAAAAATGCCGTAGATGGTGATCTGTAAAGAAATGCAAAGTTCATATGGAAATCGATAAAAAAAAAATTAAGTTTATATGGCAAACTGTGAAAACCCATATACTTTGGATGGTAAATAATTTTTTTTTCCCTATATATATATATACATATATATAGAGCCTATGTGAGAGGACAAGATTAAATTTTTATAAAATATTAAATTAATGTATTTTTTTTATCATTCTTATGTTGTGGTGACGGTGGGGGATTTAAAATTATAGAGATAATACACATAAAGTTTAGTTCAATCTAAACTTATAGAGATAAAATTTTTAAGTAATTAAGAAATCATTAAGTGGAATTGGAATGAAACAATGATACAATTATATCAATGGATTTTACAGATTGAAAATTAATTTTATGACATTTTTGGAATGAAAAATTACTTTTGTGGGGGGGGGGGGGGGGGTTGTTGTTTCTAATTAATTTTTCATAACTTTTTATAATGGATATTAACGGTTTTCATTGGTATTTAGGTATCGATTTGAAAATTAAGGCATAACTCATGTACCACTTAAGACAATTATAAAAAACCCGTGAATTAATTTGACATTAAAAATGTAACTTGGGTGTCGAAATGATTTTTACTCTTTAATTTAACCCATCCTCTAATGTTGTTACTGGTATAAATCAATGTACCATTGTTACATATATATATATATAAACATAACCAAAACATATATATATATATTATATGCCATTGTTAGTTCTCTGGATATATATTTTAAATAACTTTCCCCTTACTCTCATGACAATTTTTTTTTCAATTTTGAAGATGACGTTATATTGGGGCCAAAACTATAGTGGTCTACTTTTCCTTTGAAACATGATTGCGTAGTTTACGTTCAATTTGTCGTATGTCTATCAACAGTTCAACACAAACTTGAAAGTAAGGAGAAGTAGTTGTCCATGCATATATATCCAATAATTGACGAAGAGACTTCGCTTTCTTTTCTTTTCCTTTTTTGCTTTTCTCTTGTTATTTTTCCTATGCTTTACGCAATTTATTGAGTGCACTAGGGGGAAAAAAGAACTAAAATAAAATAAAATAAAATAAAAAACCGACACAAAATCAACAAAATCTGGAAAAAAGAAAAGTTCTTGACAAGAAATGTAATGTGTCACAAGAAAGCAATTGTGGCCTGTAGGTTCGATTGAAGTAGCTCTTAAAAGATTGGTGAATTTGATGCTTTCTCATTAATAATAACGTGGTATATATACAATTAAAATCTAACAAAATAACTATAAAGATAGCTATTTGTAAGCAAATAAGATTACAACAAACGCACATATCTATGAGATTATAACAAAAGTAGATATCTATACGTAAAGATTAGGATAAAATTACTTTTTGTGATAAGCGTAAATCATGATCCTCATTACCCCCCTGCAAGTTGATACGAGATGAAAAACACGGTCAACTTGTCCCGAAGTTCATGAAAACGAGCTTTGAGTAGTGGCTTTGTCAAGATATCTGCAATTTGATCATGGGAAGGAAAGGGATGTATTGCACCTGAAGTTGCTTTGACGAACCAAAGCGAAAGTCTATCTCCATGTGTTTGGTGGGTGTATTAAGCCACGGATTAGCAATAAGATATGTCGCACAAAGGTTGTTGCACCAAATAATAGGAGTTGTGGAGGACCGAGAGTTGTTGCTTTTTGGTAGACCAAGAAATAAGAGAGCGACAGTAAAAATAGCAAAGGCAATGGTAGACTATCTATCATCAACATCTCAAGCTTAATCAGAATCACAAAAACCCAATTGTTGAGACAAAACAATTTGTCAGCTCCAGTTGTTTAATAAAAGAAAAAGTTGTCAGATTTTGCTCATAAGAACCCAATTTCAGCAAAGCATCTATAAGACATTGATTCCAAACCCGAGGCATTTGTTTCAAACCATAGATAGACCTCTCTAATTTGTATACATAGTCACACTACAAGAAAATACTGTTTTTTCAGCCAGATTTTCGGCGGATTTTCGGCGAAAGATTTAATTTTCGGCAGATTTTCGGCGGATCGCGTCTGCCGAAAAATCCTTCGTCGCTATATAATTTTCGGCGGATTTTCGGCGGAAATATTTAGAGATTAAAAAATAAATAAATAATAATTATTTTCGACGGAATTTCGGCGGAAATTCCGCCGAAAATTAAAAAAAAAAATTCAATAAAAAATAATTATTTTTGGCGGAATTTCGGCGGAAATTCCGCCGAAAATTAAACATTTTTTTTAAAAAAAATAATTATTTTCAGCGGAATTTCAGCCAAAATTCCGCCGAAAATTAATCTTTTTTTTCAATAAATAATAATTATTTTCGGCGGAATTTTGGTCAAAATTCCGCCGAAAATAATTATTATTTTAAAATATATATATTAATTTTCTGCGGAATTTTGGCCGAAATTCCACCGAAAATTAATAATTTTTTTAAAAAAATTTATTATTTTCCGCCCCAAATTATTAATAAATCTTAATTTCGAAATAAAATATTATCTTGTCCCTAAAATTGGGGTTTTGTTGCAAATATTCAAATTAATTATATTTTTCTGCATTTTTATAAAAAATATATTTGAAATATTATAATAATAACATAATTTGATTTTTACAAGTAAATATCATATCAAATATATTAAAACCTACATATAGATTCATGAACCATATAAAATTTATCCAAATACATAGAAAAACATAATCAGTCAAATATTTTTTGCGATACATAAATTACAAAGTTAGTTTGTAGCCAAGTACATACTAATCACAGTCTTCCTCATCAGACTCATCTTCATCATCGGCGACATGCTGAGCCGACGGAGGGGCATAAGTCGGTTGCTGTGAGCCGCTTGCTTTGTTCTGTGAAATAATTGATATCACCTGATGCATCATTTCTATGATTTGTGAGTTTTGTTGGGTAAGGTGATCGACTCGATTCTCTAACCGCAACACCGCGGGGTCAGAGTGGCTCGACGAACTACCGGGCGAAGAAAAACTATATTGCCGAGGTGTCGATGTTGTTTGATAATTTTGCCCGTACTTTCGGCCCTTCTTGGTAGGCTCCTCAGCAGCCTAATCAAACAACTCGTTCATGCTTTCTTGAGTTGAGGGATCAGATAAGTCGGCGTCCTGCATATCCGGACGATTCTGAACCAAATTCTGAAAATTATCCTGCAATTGTAAATAGGCCAATGTTAGCAATTTGAACCAAAAAATTAATTACGTTAAATAAATCTAACTTACATGAACTTGTTGTGGCGCCGGGTGAACCCATGTGCCTGCTTTTTTATCCGGTCCCTTATATTTTTTCCTCGTGTAACAATCTTGAAGGACCTCACTTTTAAGAGCAGGCCTCTTTAACTTCCCCTCCTACAAGAAGCAAATCAAATTAAAAGAAAAAATAAACTCTTTTATTATACGTTAAATAACTTATACGAAAAGGTACCTACCAAGTCCATCCGACGCTCATATATCGACTTGGCCCCACCGCCATACAACGAACCTCCACCAACGTTCCTATTTATCCTGTTCTGCTCACTCTTCTTTTTCCATGTAGGCGTGCCCCAATACGCGGTGAACTCTTGAAATATTGGTTCGGGGAGCCACAGTGGTCGACCTTCCCCAATCGCAATCATTTTTCTAATATTGCGATACATGTCAACCATTTTTTTGGCCGCACGTTTGTCAAAAGCTATCTTCATATGCCCCTTCTCCTCCGGCCTAAAACAAATATATTTCTAACAAAAACAAATAATACTTTATCACTCACATATGTTAAAAATTAATGAAATACTCAAATATAAATGGAATATACGCAGCCATCAAAATTAATGCTTATACAATATTAGTTACTTTACCTGCCATTCACCGAACCATCGCAATCGAACATTTTCAGGAACCTTGCCATAAGTAAAGTATGGTCTGTCCATCTGGCTCTTTATGACATTCTCAATGTGCACACCACCACTTTTGCCAGGATAAAAACTACATGGGATGTCAAAATTTATTGTTACACATGTACGACTTATTATCATTTCTATTTTTGGTACTACATATAAAAATTTAAAAATTAACTAACTGATTCGGTCCAATTGGTGTCACCGTAATTTTACTATTCGGTGCAGGTGGAGGTGTAGGCATCGCGTACGTGTCCTGAATTTCTTCGATCTCGGCCTGCGTAAGCTCGTCAGCCTCAGGCTGTGGTTGCTGCTGTGGTAGCGGCGGGCTAGGAATATGCGATGTAACAGGAGGACTATGCCCACTAGGTATTGAAGGAGTAGGCATAAACTGCATCGGAATGTCTGGTGGTGGACTTTGGCCAATGCGGGTGGAATGGTAAGAAGGGGAAGAGCCCGATAGGGACGCTGGGGAGGTGCCTCGATGGGATGACGAAGAACCCGGATTAGATGTCGGCATATCAGTTGATCTACCATATGAAATCTTATTTTTGCCACGCCGCATCTATATCCAAAAGAAGTTATACAAAAATAAAAAAGTATACATTTTTCGTATCAAAGATGGTAAAATACAACTTTATGCCGATATAAATAATTGACGCATATAACTAATTAAAGTCAATAACGTATGTTAACTCGCTTCAGTCACAATGAAACTAGTCACGCACATATATTAATGAAGTATATATAACTTTTTATTTTACCATGCAACATAATTTAAGCATCACTGGCGTCAGCTTCATCACTATCAACCTCTTCAGTATCGTCATCTTCTTCGTCAGTATGTATAACTTGATTAAGCTCCCCTTCATCAACCGGAATTAATGTCATATTTTGATCACACATTGAGCCTACAACGTCATCAGTAGTGATGTTTTGCACATTTGCGCCATCGTCATTTTGGTACGCGACTTCCAACGCGTGTTCAACATCAACGCGGCAGGTCGCTTTACTTTTAATGACAGCAAGCCATCGCATTTCTCTTAATTTTTTCGGGATACTTAACAAAGTATACCTGTCGGGCTTGTTGTGCGATTATGAAAGGATTGTATTTTTTGTACCTACCTGATTGTTCTACTTCAATAATTTCGCATTCTGGATGTACAATACGAGTTCCTTTTCGAGGTGCGGGATCGAACCACTCACATTTGAATAAGACAACCCTTTTTATTGGCTCACCAGTGTATTCCAACTCCACTATTTCATTCAAAATTCCGTAGTAGTCATCCTCAACGGCAGCATCCTCATAACTGCCTTTCACACAAACCCCGCAATTCATCGTCTTTTTTCCTTGACACCACGATGAAGTGTGAAACTTGAAACCATTGACAAAGTATGTATGATATGTTTTCATTTTCCTATTAGGACCCCATGCCAATTGATTTAAGAAAAGATTCGTAATCCCGTGTCCTGGATTATGAACCTGTACGATAAATAATCATTTGCAACGTTTAATCATAGGTTAAACTTTATAATTAAATACAATATGTGAATTTGTGTACTTACGTATGCCTTAAACCACTCATCAAATTCTGATTCAAGACGGTCGCTAGCTTCAGCATCACCAATTCGGAAGTAGGATAAAAAATAACTGCAATTGATTATGTAGTTAGTTACAGAAAGTTAAAACATACTTCCTTTTTAGAACACATATTTTTCATACTTACTTAATGTAAGGTTTAACTTCTTCGCAATCTAAAAGAATGTGGTGTCTCGCAGCTCTGTATTCTGCATCATGTTCGAAATATCGTTCTACACATTTTCGTTGTAACCGACCGACTTGATTAAAAACTGACGATGTAGGTAGAATAGATTCATCTACCCCACCGTCGTCGTTCCTTCCGACTCTATTTCTTAATGTACAAACGTGTGATTTAAAGTAGAATGAACAAAAATGAGCTGTTTCACGCCGCAAATAAGCCTCACATATAGAACCCTCGACTTGGGCTTTTTGCTTGACTGTTTTTTTAATTTTGCCTAGATACCTGTTTGAAAGTAAAAAATAACATCAATTTTCGAAAATTTTCA
The DNA here is from genome assembly GCA_026212405.1 of Petrea volubilis. Lineage (NCBI taxonomy): Eukaryota > Viridiplantae > Streptophyta > Magnoliopsida > Lamiales > Verbenaceae > Petrea > Petrea volubilis. The sequence goes on from CM047880.1 coordinate 16,797,957, forward strand.
TTAACTTATAATTATACAAAACGCAATGACATTTCTTGATATTATTCAATTACCTCTCGAATGGGTACATCCCACGAAATTGGACCGGGCTTCCATTTCTTGCTTCGTCGATCAAATGAATTGGCAAATGCTCCATCACATCGAAAAATACAGGTGGAAAAACGCGTTCCAACTTACATATAATCATTGAAATGTTTTCTTCCATCTTGTCCAAATCGGCAAGCCTTAATGTGGTGGAACATAAGTCTCTGAAAAACTTACTTAGTTCAGCAAGTGGTTTCCAGACCTCATCGGGTAGGTCTTTAAAGGCAATTGGCAACAACTGTTCCATAAAAATGTGACAGTCGTGACTTTTCATGCCATGCAATTTTGCTTGATGTGAGTCAACACATCGACTCAAGTTGGAGGAATAACCATCCGGCATTCGAAGTTCTTTGATCCACTCACAAATCAACCGTTTTTGTTCAAGACTAAAGGTGTGCTTTGCCTTTGATTTTCCCCATTGGCCATTAGGCTTTAAGATCAATTGTAGCTCAGGTCACCTACACATATCTTCCATATCCAGCCTTGCATTTGCATTATCTTTAGTCTTACCTTGTATATCCATAACAGTGTTAAAAATATTGTCAAACACATTTTTCTCAATATGCATTACATCTAAATTATGTCGTATCAATAGATGCTTCTAGTAAGGTAAATCCCAAAAAATACTTTTTTTTATCCAATTATGTCCAACGTCGTAGCCAGCTGGTTTCCCCATAAATGGTTGGTCAATTATTTTCGGCAACCACTGCACATCATTCCACACCAAATCTCCAGTAGGTATCGGAGGAGAAGGATCCCTCTCGACTAAATTTTTTTTAAAGTTAATCTTGTTTCTTCTGTATTGATGATTCATGTCTAAAAATCTTCGATGACAATCAAACCATGAATTCTTTCGTCCATGCTTCAACGTAAATGCTTTGCTGTACCCCATACAATACGGACAAGCTAGCTTACCTGCTGTCATCCAGCCCGACATCATTCCATAAGCCGAAAAGTCATTAATAGTCCACATTAATGCAGCACGTATAATAAAATTCTGTTTTGCATGTACATCATACGTGGATACGCTATTTTTCCACAGTACCTTCAACTCATCAATCAGTGGCTGCAAATATACATCAATTTTTACTTTTGAATTTTTAGGACCAGGAGTTATGCATGTCAGAAATATGTATGGCATTGTCATACACATTTCAGGAGGCAAATTATATGGCGTCACGATTACTGGCCAACAAGAGTACGACGCCGCAGATTGGGAATACGGCGTGAAACCATCAGCACACAAAGCTAGCCGCAGATTTGTAGGATCACTTGCAAAATCAGGATATACTGCGTCAAAATTCTTCCAAGCATTCCCGTCTGTTGGGTGACACATAACACCATCAGGCCGCCGATGTTGTGCATGCCATCTCATGTGAGGTGCTGAGGCCGAAGATGCATAGATGCGCTTCAATCGTGGAATAAGAGGCAAATAATGCATCCTCATTTGAGGGACTTGTTTTGCACGCACACGCCCCCCGCTATCACGATATCTTGGCGCACCACAAAATGTACAATTCAACGCATCTACAGTATCTTTGTAGTATAACATGCAGCCACTAATGCAACAATCTATTTTCTTACTAGTCAAACCCAACTTTTTGACTAATTTTTGTGCCTCGTAAAAGTTTGATGGCATTTTATGCCCAGCAGCCATCACTTCTGACATCAATTGGATGATCTCGTCAAGTCCATCTTGTGCAACAATATAATCACTTTTTATACTCAACAACCTTGCAGCAATTGAAAGTGGAGAATGATCTATACAACCAGGCCACACCTCTTGGTTAAACTCATTCAAAAGATCCAAAAAATTTTGAGTTTCAAGATTAGGTTGTTCCACAAAATCATCTGGTATTTCAACCCCTACATCTTGCCTAGCAGCGTCAAAATACATTTCAGCATATATTTGCAATGGGTCATTCTGTGTACCACTACTTGATTCGCCAGGGAATTTTACAAAGGGTTGGACCTCACTATGATCAGTCCAATACCAATAATTTGGTTTAAAACCATTCGTTAACAAATGTACTGCGACATCATCCAATGTTAACAGAAGACATTTTCTCTCGCACTTCTTACAAGGACAACGAATTTCGCCATACTTAATATAATCCGGACAACTCTTGCTTTGTTCTATAAAGTTCATAACGCCCTCATAATAAACTGGTAAAAGCCCTCCTCGACTAGGATAAGTCATTGTATACATCCACGTTCTGTGTTTCGAAATATCCATTTACACGCGCGTATAATATTTATAAGTTTGGTGTTTTTAGTAATTTTACTAAAAAAATAATCAAATAACCATTTTCTTCCCTTAAATAACATGCTTAATTTAGAATTATGGTTCGGATCGTACAACCAACATCGAATACACATTTCATATTCAACAAATAATCACGTCATTCCACAAACACAGCACGCATGATGTATATACTGAAAATCAATACACATAAAAAGCCAAAATATATTATTTACATATATATATACATCGAATACGTATCATCCCCTTATTTCTCCACATCACACAAGCACAGAAAAACCAACAGCAAGCAATGGGAAAGCTCCACCCCTTCTCCCAATTCCCGTTCTCCATCTCCACATCACGGACTAACCTACTATCTATAAACTATCTAATTATGTACATATATACATATATATATGTCAAGGTTAGCCGTACTTACTTTTGTCTTCGCTTTAAATCCAAGATTCAATGCAATAAATTACCTACAACAAATACAAATTACAAAAATTACAAAAATATCAAACACCTAACTTATAAATATTATCAAATAATCAAACACAATATGACATAACACATTTGGATTTAATTTTTGCCAAAACAATAAACTAAACTTGAAAACTTACAAAAAAAATTTGACGAAACGGCGGTGTGGAGGGGGGGAGGGGGTGCTGGGGGGCTGGGGCTGGGGGCTGGGGGCAGGGGGCTGGGGAGGGGGAGGGGGGACAGGGAGGAGGAGGGAGGCCGGGGGAGGAGGAGGGGCGGACCGGGGAGAGGGAGTGATGGCGGCGGCTGGGGAGCGGCGGCGGTGGGAGGGAGGGGACGGCGGTGAGGCGGGGGCCGGCGACGGGGGGGAAGAACGACGACGGGTACTGGGGGCGTGGGGGAGAGAGAGTGGAGGGAGAAGATGCAAAATAAGGGGAAAGAAAACTAAACTTGAATAAAATGTATATTAATTTTCGGCGGAAATTTCGCCGAAAATTCAAATTTTCTTTATTTTTTTTATTTTTTTCGGAGGAAAATTCCGCCGAAAATTAATTTTTTTTTTTTTTAAATATTTATTTTCGGTGGAATTTCGGCGGACATTCCGCCGAAAATAAAAAATTTTATTTAAAATATTTTTATTTTTTTCGGGGGAATTTCGGCCGAAAATTAATTTTTTTAAAAAAATATATTTAATTTAAATATTTGTCACATTATAAAGAAAATATTATATTAAATCTTATAATAATATATTAAATAATATATTAATTCAATTAATCATTATTTTTTAGTTTTATTGTTAACTTATAATTATAAAATACGTAGTTTTAACAATATGGCGCATAATCCGACGAAATGTAACCACCTTATAATCTCTGGACAAAAGTATAACTTTTAATATGTAGATTTATAATTTCAATAACTTATTAATTGCAATTGCCAACTATTGTGCAATAACTAATTAATTTAAACTATATGATATGTATTATGGCCAGTGAGAATAGTTCATAATTTCCAAATATGTAAATGTTATTTCCTCGTTATACATTTCAGCCTTACCTATTGATTTATATGATATGTATTACATTTGTTAAGTGACATCATAATAGTTAATATAATACAAATATTTGATTTGTTATGAGACTTAGCGAAATATTGGTTATATGAAGTCATAATAAACACAATCCTTGAAAAAATGCCACATATAATAAACACAAAAAATACAATACGCTTAATGTGACACATTTATTGAAAACTATTTATATGCCACATATATATGACAAAACGTACACTGATAATTGAATTCAAAAAATAAAAAAAGGCAAACACGATTACAAATAACACAATACAATTTACAATTTATTTTAAAAAATGACTTTTAAATAAAAGCTAGAATAAGTCATAATAAATACAATAAGCTTAATTTGACACATTTATTGAAAACTATTTATAAAATATATATAACAAAACGTATTACGAAAAATAACTTCAACAAAATAGGAACACAAACATGATCCGAGAAAAACTATAATAATTATACTAACTCTTAAAAGCGGAAAACAAAATTTAAAAATATCATTGTTTAAAAATATTATAATCTGTTTTTTATTTTGTATTTAAATTCAAATTTTTTTTTTATTTTTCGGCGGAATTTTGGCCGAAATTCCACCGAAAATAAATTAATTTATTTTAAAATATACTATAATATTATTAATTTTTTATTTTTTTATTTTTTTTGACCGAAATTTCCGCCGAAAATCCGCCGAAATTTTAAATTAATAAAATTTTATTTGTTTATTATTTCGGCGGAAATTTCCCCCGAAAATTTGAATAATTAAAATTTTATTTTTTTTTAAATGTTTCGGCCGAAATTTCCGCCGAAAATCTGCCGAAAATTATTAACCGTAATTTTTTTATTTATTATTTAATTTTTAATTCAACAGAAAATTTCGAAAAAATTTTAATTAATATTTTTTTTTATTTCCGCCGAAAATAGCGCGTTTTCTTGTAGTGTCAGGTTGAACAGGATCGACAAAACCAGGTGGCTAAGTCATAAAAATAACCTCATCATGCCAACCATGTAAAAAAGCATGTGAAATATCGAGCTGATTAATAGAGCACCAATTGGCAACAACAATGAAAAGAAGAAGTCAAATGCTTGTTGGCTTGACAACATGACTAAAAGTATCCAAGAAATCACTACCATGCATTGCTAGTACCCCTTGGCCACCAAACGGGCTTTGTAGCATTCCACTGTACCATCTACCTTTAGTTTAGTTTTAAAAACTCAACGAAAACCAACCACATTTTCAGATAGAGATGGAGGAACCAACTGCCATGTGCCATTTTGGGCATAAGTGGCAGGCTCTAAGTTGGACATAAATAAAGCATTAAAAGACTAGGTGTGCTTCAACTTCGGATTTCCACTCTAGGCACGAGTCACCATCGGGTGAACACATGTGGGGGGAACTTATGATGTTGTCGTAGGAGAAGAACCGAAACTAGTGTGATTAGAACTAGACCCATTTAATTCAACAGGGAACCCAGGATCCATGCCAAGTGAACTAGGTATGGCCGATAGAGAAGACGAAGAATAGTCACTAGATGATTTAGAAGTGGTAATTGGGAGTAGACAATGTATTGTTGTGCACAAGTACTTGTCGACGATAGTGAAGTTGATAAAGTTGGAAGAGCAATTGGCCATGGTGGAATAGGTAGTCTTATGGTGAGTGGTGGATCAATCATGTGTGATGGATAAGAGGACACACCATTCTGTACATGAAAAGGAAAAACAGATTCATCAAAAAGAACATGGCGAGAAATATAGAATATGTTAAAGGATAAATCAAAAAACTTGTATCCTTTACGAGTTCTGCTACAACCTAAGAAAACACAAGGTTTTGACCGGGGCTCCAATTTATTTTTGCTATACATTCGTAACCAAGGAAAACATAAAGAACCAAAGACACAAAGGAGACTGTAATCAAAGCTTGGCATTAAACAAAATTTCAAAGGGTGTGCGATCATGAAAACGAGGTGTCAGAAGATGATTAATAATATAAATTGTAGACTCAAATGCATTTGACAAAAAACAAGGACTGATGCATGGTGTAATAAAACACAACCAATTTTAGAAACATAACGGTGTTTGCACTTGGCACAACCGTTTTACTTAGGGGTGTGAGGGCAAGAAATATATTGGGTAATACCATTTTTTCTTAAATATAAAGTCAATGCTTGAAACTCACCACCTTAATTAGTTTGAAATTGTTTAATGGGTCAACCAAAAAATGTCTCAACTAAAGTGTGAAATTGATGAAAGACATCCAAGATATCAGATTTATTTTTCAAAAAATAGATCCAGGTATTGGCTAAAATGATCAAAACATAAAATGTAATAGAGAAATCCATCATTTGACACAATAGGGGCAGTAAGATGGTGTTTAGTGCCACCATCCATTAACCATGACTGATTTGGGTGAGAAGATGTGCTAGCAAGGTTTGAAATTTGGTGCCCATTCCCTGCCTTCAGTGAAGGACACCGGCGAGACATATGACCTGAACCTCTGTTGTTTTAAAATGTCATATTGGAAGTGTTTAGAGGTGTTATCTATGTGGTACTTGAGTATGTGGATTGTGGCAAGCCAATTGGTGGGATCGAAGGGTTGTAATTGCGAATACCAAAAATAATGGAGAAGGAAGATCCCTTACCTCGGCCACGACTATCGCGTCCTCCGCCACGACCACGTTGAGAAGATTGTGTTTGCCCAAAATGTGTAATTGGGGCAATAACAGTAGTTTCATCAAGTTATAACTGACGTTTTTCATTCAACAACATACCATAGAGAGCGTCATAGGTAACATCGTCATGATAAGTTTCCAAAGCTCGAGTAAAAGGACGAAAAGAAGGCCCTAAGCGAGCTTTAATAAATTCAACCAAGTCATCCCTAGGAACAAGACTTTGTAACACTGCTAACCTATCAATATTACTCTTTGCTTTCTGCATATAGATTTCAATACTATCAGATCCACGACGTAAATTATATATCAGATCGGTACAAAAGTTGATCTTCATTGATGCACTAAAAGATATATTTTATTTTCGGAAAAATTATAATTTTAGAATTTTATATTACATATTTTTTCAATTCATGAATCTTATTTTTTTTATTTTAATTTTAAAACTCAAATTTAATTATTTTTTAGACATTTAGGATTTTTTTTATCCCAATTTGCGAGATTGAGCGAGAGATTGGACAAATTCAGCCAAAATTTGTTTTGTTATCACTACAAAAAAAATAATATTATTGACAATATTTAAAAGTGACAATATAAAAGTTGTCACCAATGATTATATTAAGTGTCAATGCCTTCTATTTTATCACTAATTAAGTTTTTTTTTGTGATAATAATTTTTATATTGTTACAATATCATTTAATGATGACAAGAATTAATGTTTTAGTTGTTATCATTGATAATTAGTAACATACATGTAGTGACAACTTGATGACAACAAAAATTGTCATTAGAATTTTGAGACAAGATTCCTCTGTCACCAAGTTATCACACAAGGTGTGTCATTAATTGTCAATTTTGCACTATGTTGTTACATTTTTACATTGTATTGTCACCATTAGCATTGTTCAAACTATGTTTTATGACAACATAAATTTATTGTCACTAAATGTATATAATTAATGATAATTTTTTCATTATCACATGTTATATTGTCATAAACTTACTCATTTTCTTGTAATGTGTTCCAATAGTTCTTGTACTATTCCTAAATGACATGTCAACGACACCAACTTATTACGTTGCCGACTACAAAATTCGACTAAATTTGTTTGATTTTCAGTTAAATCTCGGAATTCAAGATAAAAAATTTTAACTGTGTCAAGTATGATTAAATTCGAATCCTAAACTTAAAATAAAAAATAGGTTTTAAATTGAAAAATTGTGTAAAATACGATTCTAAAATTATAATTTGGCCTTTATAATTCTATTATATTTTTTAAAATTATAAAAATGACGAGATCATTCGAAATTAAAGTCATCTAACTCGTTTGCCTTTCCGGGATTTCGAGCGAATGCCATTGTTCATTATAGCTGCACTAAGAAAACATGAAAATGCATTTCGTGTACCAAATTGAATGTATACGCATTTGCAATCTTATACCTAATAATTCCTTGAAAATAGTCAAATTTAGTCCCATACTTGTAAACCGTGGTAAAACTAGGACTTTCATTAGCTTTCTAATAGAAATGAGATGGTGAGTTGTTAAGGAAAAATTGAACTTTTGGTCCCGCATAATTATAATAAAATTTGTCATTTTGGTATCCAACTTCTCAAAATGCCAAAATTAGTCGCATAATTTAATTGACAATTGCATGTTTTAGTCAGATGATAAATAACTAAAAATCACACTTTTTTTTCATACTTTTGGTATAACTCCGTAGTAACCTTTTGAACTTCTTGTTTTATAATATATTTTGAAAACAATAAAGTATCTTGGAAAAATTAAAAAAAGAAAAATTGTGTATGAAATGAAGTTATTTTTAACAAAATAAAAATTGATAAATGTTCAGATAGAAGTCCTTTAAAATATGAGTAAATATGATAAAATATCAATTTTATTATGACTATTAAAAAGAACACTAAAAATGGAAAAAGAGTGTACTATTTGGAGTTAATTTTCATCTAATTGAAAAATTCAATGGGAATCCAAGTTTCGCTCAACATATAAGTAAGGATGTGATCAATTGTTAAGTACAAAAGATGACTACAAAAAGTATTACAAATAAACAAATAAACCCTAATAATAAACAACACTAGAAAAAAAAACTAATCGGGGGACTAAAAATGCAACTTTCAGTTAAATTATGTACTAATTTAGACATTTTGAGAAATTAGATGTCAGAAATTGCAAATGGCATTATAATTTGGGCCAAAAGTACCTATTTTCTTTGATCACGTGAGTAGCGTGTGACGGATTAATGGCTCATTGTTTCACTTCCGTTAGAAAATTAATGGAAGTTCTAGTTTCACCACGGTTGGCGATCGTATGAAGCTAAATTTGACTATCTTAGAAAATATATGACTAAAACTGCCAATGGGCAAATGAACATGTGTTCTGGAATCAAAAGTATATTTTTTCATATTATATTTTTTAATTATAAAAATGATTAGAGCATTTAAAATAAAGATCATTTCACTTCGTTTAACTTTCGGAGTGTGGCCTGTTGAAAACTCTAGCAAACATGTGGATTTAAACATAATAATCCGTCATACAAAATAAAAGTACGATTCCTCTGAATCAATTAACCACAGGATCTTTAGTAAACAATCAAATAATACTTTTAATCTAAATCACTAACATCGATTCATTAGAGATGTGGAAGAGAAGTGGATTTAAGGTTAGTGATCTTCTAAGCCAAGAAAGAAGGCGTAAGTTTTCTGTATTCTCTACTTAATGGGGCAAAAAGAAAAACATCATTTTTTAGCTTAGGGACCATACCCTAATATACCTAGTGCGTCACATTTTAATTATGGGCCCATCAAACATAATTAAAGTGTGACCGGACTTCTATACATGAAAGACTCATACTTAATATAATATTTCTATAAGCCCATTAAATTTATTTCTTAAATGGATCACATAATTGGGCTCTTTTTAACGAGATAGCAGACCATGTACAATAAATTAATATGTGAGACCAATAAATTAGAGAAAAAAACCCGACATGACCAATTACTTCACAACTACAATAAACTTGTTATTTATTGGGTTCAGCCAAACCAGATTCAAGTAAAAAAATTTCCCGAAATTGTGTTCATTGACCATGATATTCTTCTAGGGGGTCCTATTTCAGAAAGAGCGAGGGCAATTTTGTAAATTGATACCGGGCCGTCGAACAGTTCTAAATAATCTCTCCACAAGAATTGAAGTGGCTAACGTTTCTAATTCAGCCAGTTGTCCCAGGTCTCGGGTTTATTGCGGGTTATCCAATGTCACTTAGTGACAACTGCTAAGTGGAAGCAAACAACAAATTGTCAGCGACTAGGCCCACTACACAACTAATAACAGCTACGCTGTACAAACAAACGAGACCTTATAGTATCCGAAATAATGGTCGCTTCTGTACAGCAAGACTTCAAAATTCGTGAATTTCAATGGGCCCAGACAAAGAGCCCAATTAGAAAGCACACACGTTTTGTCGCGTTAGCAAAGCTAATTCATTGCTCCACCAAGAGAGTTTATTCCATTTCCTCCACCATTTTATTAAAAAAAAAATCATATAATCTAGAATTATGAATATATAGTAACTTTAAAAAAAATAAATTTCATAATCTGTATGTCGTTAAATTAAATAAATTATTTTATTTAGAAATATTAATTTATTTTTAATAATCATAAATACAAACACATTTGCATAACGTTAAACCAAAAAGGGGAAACGATGAACAGTTCAAATGATGTTTTGGAGTTGTAATTAATTTATATAATTTTTGAAGATAAGGATTTATTTTAAGATAATTTCTTATTATTTCATTCAGCACTTTGGGGCCTGATTTTAGCTACTTTTAGAAGTTTAGAGCCGAACTTGCAAATAGCCCCCGTAAGATGGGGTGAAAAGTGCAATAAATGAACATGTGAAATCTTCTTATAAAAAAATAAAATACAATAGAAAAAAAAAAAAAAAGAAACATCTGAGATTTATCATACTTCATAACCATATTAACGTTGCTTTTCTCATTAGAAACTTAATAAAGATGCTAAATTTGCGGTATTTTGTCAAAGTAATTTGAATACTAGTAATAAATACACATTCGATATGTCTCTAAAATAAATATATATATATATGTTAAATTTATTTACGTACTCAAATTTTAGTAGTATGAAATTATAGATATTTACTACTCTTTATAAAATTATAATTTTTAATTATTTCTAATATATTCATTAAATTAGTGATAAATGAAAAATAAAATAACTTAAAATTAAATTAAATTAAATTAAAAATATAAAGAAAGTAAAAAGAGATCTTTAAAAATGGAGATGAGAAAGGATAGAGAAAAAAGAGAGGGTTAAAAGAGCGTGTAATAAGGAGAGAGAAATAAAAAGAAGAAAAAAAAAATGATAGGCCAAAAAATTGAGAGACCAAAGTAGTTACTAAAGGGTACTCTCCATTTATATATATTAATCGGTCGGGCAAACTCGATACGTGTATAAAATAAAAATAAAATATAATTTAATTACATATTTAAATTATGAATATAAATTAAAAGATTTATTGAAATTTGTATGTTATTATATATTTTAAATTATTTGTAATATATGTATTTTATTAATTTTATTATAGAAAAATAGTTTAAACTTATAAAAATAAATTTATACGATTAACATATAGATAAGAAATAAATATTTTTAAAAAAGGGATAAAAGAGAGAAGAAAAAATATATATTAATAGAGAATGTAGAAGGAAAAAAGAAAAAAATTAAAAACACGTCAATAGTGGGAGATGAAAGAAGAGAGAAAATATAAATGAAAAAGTGAAGGCACCAAAAGAGACCAAAGACACTAAAGTGGTTATTAGACTCCCTAGATGCTTTATTAACAATATGTATATATATACACACACTAGCGGCTGTGGCACACTCAATGTGGGTGCAAATCAAAGTATGAAGTATAATTTAATCATATGATTGAAAATTTGAATAACATAAACTTAAATTTTTTATTTTTATTTGAATATATATTTTTAACTATTTTTAATATACTTATAAGATTTTACGAAAGACAAAAAAAAATACTACATATATACCATTCCCTAATAGTCATTGTACCACCACCACCACCACCATCACCATCGCCACCATCGTCGCCTTCGTTTACATCATCAGCAACAACAAGAGAAAACAAAGTGGCCCAATCTTTATGTCTCCGAGGTAATTGATCCTGCAATTTTTTGAGGTTAGCCGCCATCGACATCATGGTCTTGTGAAACTTTGAAATCTCCCTATTATGCTTGTAAATTAATTCCAATTGCCGAACCTAGGAATCGAACCTAGGACCTCCACCGCTCCCTCACGCGCGCGCACCCGAATTTAGTCCATATTTTGCTATCGTAGTAAATTTCAAAGGATTATTCCATTGAAATTTTATTTTTTCAAAATTAAATCAATTTTCAGCTAAATTATCCGCTAAAATTTAATTAATTTTCGGTGGAATTTCAACGGATTATTCCGCCGAAATAATTTTTTTTAATTAAATCAAGTTTACTATTTTTTATTAAAATTGGGTTTCAATTGCCAAACCTAAGAATCAAACTCAAGACCTCCACCACTCCCTTATGTGCGTGCACCCAAATTTAATCTATATTTTGTAATTGTTGGAAGTCAAACCCTCTCCTCTTGATTGGCTAACAAGTCTTTTGTATTTGGACTATCATCACTTTGTTGTCATATTTTTTCTTTTTCTATACTTAACATATATATTTGAAATTATGACTTTAATAATTTTTGAAATATCATTACATTATTATTTATTCTTAGTTGCATTAAATTTAAGCTTAATTATCAAAACCATTTATTTTTAATTTAGTATAATTTATAACGTATTGTTGCATTCCTTTCTGATCAAAAGTAGTAGTACGTAGTAGTAGTAGTAATAGTAGCAACAGTAGTAATAGTAGTAATAGTAGTAGAAGTAGTAGTAGTAATAATAATAATAATAATAAGGTTACATAAACATATTTCCAATTGTGTATATATATATATATATATATGTGTATATACACAAATATTATATATGGAGCATACAATAATTAAAATTTAAAAATTAATATTTTTAAATTGTTGGTGGAATTTTCCTTAGAAATTTGAAAAATTAAGATTTTTTATTTTTTTTAATCTTCAACGGAAAATTCAGTCGAAATTTGAAAATTTAATATTTTTTTTTCAATTTTCGGTCAAATTGTTTGCCGAAATTCCTGTAAAGATTTAAAAATAAATATCATTTATTTTTTTCATTTTTGGCGTAAAATTTCGCCAAAATACCGTCAAAAATTGAAATTTTAAGTTTTTTTTTTAAATTTTCAGCAGAAAATTCTATCGAAATTTTGCCAAAAGATTAAAAAAAATTTTTTTTTTTTTATAAAAAATTATGCCTAAATTTAACCGAAATTCCCATTTTTTCTTTTAGTGGCGGCGGCAGCAGTGGTGGTTGGTGGCGGTGGAGGGCCGCGACAGTGGGGTGGTGGTGGAGGGCGATCATGGTGGTAGTGAATTTTAGAAGACAAACAATATGAAAAATATAAATAAGAAAAATACATATTAAAATAAAAATGTAATTTGTTAAACATATAATATATACACACACACACACAACATTATATGTACAAATAATAAATAATTGGTGGAGAAGGAAACTAAATTTTTATATAATTATATGTATATGTATATGTATATGTGAGTATTTGTATGTCTCTATAACTCTTTTTTTTTTTTGGCAGGGGAGGAGGTCTTTCAGTCATTTATCTATTTTATACGAGCAAAATGCAATTAATCAGGTAAAACATGTGCAAAGCACATTATCAATTTGTTAATTGTAGTAGAAAAATTAACTGATGGATGACATTGGACAAAAAATTGCTGTGTGGGGGACGAAATCTCATAGTATAGATACGTGAGGGACTAAAATCAAAATTGAGGTAAACGTGAGAGACGAAAATTAAAATTTTCTCTTTTGTAAATTATAGTTAGTTAGGCAGTTAGTATAGTTATATCTCTCTTAACGGTTGCATGTTTTGTCATGTGCTTGTATAAGGGAAAAATCAAGTTTTCGTCCTTGAGTTATACCACTAAATCAGTTATGATCCATCAATATCACTATTCATGAATTTCGGTCCCTCATCTTTACTTTGTCCATCAGAAGTGGTCCTACCGTTGGTTTCTCTATTAAAACTAAAGGTAGTTAGTTTTGGAATATTGTGAAATTATATTCATCACCCCTGACACATTTTAAAAATTACCTTCACGCCCTGAAAGCTTCATATTACCTCAATAGAGGTGGGATTGGTGAGTCTGGTGGCTCAGGCCCTCCCCCTAACTTCCACGGCAGCGGTGGTGGTGGCTTAACCGCTGCTCAGGCTATTGGAATACACACAACACCCATTTTCAAGAATTATTCAAACCCTAGCATTTTAGTTCAACCCAATGCTAGGGTTAGTGGTGGTTCATCATTATTCCATGTTGAGAACCCATCTCCCAAATTCCCTTATGGAACAAGCATGGCTATTGTGCCAAGCGGCGAGCCGATTAAATAAAAGAGGGGTAGGTCAAACTCCATGGTGAAATATATCAGAAAGTGAAGATAATTTTGAAAAAGTGAAAAAGGAGGTGAATGTAATTTCAAAAGATCCCAAAATCAACTACCACTTTTGATTAAAAAAAAATAAAAAGATAAGAGACCAAAATTGATGGCAAGTTAAATTGAGAAATAAAAACTGATTTAAGGGTATAATTAAAGGAAGAAAACGGGATTTTTCCCGCTTGTATAAATGTGGCTTTTATGCCTAATAATTAATTCAATCACAAACTTTCCACACACATTTTCCCAACATGAATCCTTATGTTAAGCATATGGTTGAATCACCCATGTGATATAGAACAAATTTATGGAAAAAAAATCGAGCAGAAATGATGAGAGGTGGCGAAGGGACGACATCGCCCAACGGTTGCACAGCCTTGACATCGCCCAACGGTTGCGCCGCCTTCAGTCATTTTTCCTCATTCTTTTTCCGCAAGTTTGCTCTTTATCTTAATTGAAGTGTGTTCAATTTACGCTTTCATCCAGAATTGTCAACACCTCATCCAATGGGAAAACGATTATAAGAACTTGATGTTTGGGCACCATGAGATTATGTTATATTTTGTAAGTTGATTTTTTATTTACTTATTTATTTATTTTTGGTGAATGAATTAATGAATTGGTGAAATTTGAATCATTTGGTATATGCGTGGGACCCTGACCCGGTGTACGGAATAATTTCCTTATCCAATGCCAAGCCCCAACAAGTAACCGGAAAGAGGGTCTGGGACCTCATATAATACATTAACCATCACGACAGCATCTAAAGATTGCAGGAGATGTGATGAAAACCTCAGCAACTCACATGGCTTGGAAATGGAAGTTTCAATTCCATTGAAGCCTCACTACAGATACTGCCAACGGATGTACAGACGTACAAATAAGTAAAACATGGAGAAACAAAGATGGCAGACCCAACAACTGAAAAAAACCAGAAGTTAGAAGATTGGTGCACGCCAAAAATCTTGACTAGCAGAGACCATCGAAGACCACTTAAAGGATAGGTTATGCTTTAAGCTTGAACAGGTTTAGAAAAACAGAGCTCTTTAAAACGGAGCACGTCCAGGACCTTCGACTTAATAGATATGTATTCCGCCTTAAAGGTGTGGGGATAGTAATGTTAGAATTATACTCCTAATAGGTGTGTGTGGGTGAGTAATATGCATGTATTCAGGGGGGGGGAAAACAAAAAAAGCAAATATCAACAATCTACTTATGACAATCATATTGATATCAGAATTCGAAAAAGAAATTGAGATTTTGAAATATATTAGGAAGTCTAACCACTTATTATTATACATATACACAAGATACAGTACATGGTAATCCAATGTAGACCACCTTCTGCAGTTTCTATTGCTTTCGACTTTTTTTCCCTGGCAAATTTAATCCTTGTGTTTCTGTCCCCTATTCTTTATACAAATGATAACAGTAGGTATTCATGGCCAGGAATTAGATGAAGCATATAAGACACTGTACATTTCAGAAAAATCACCAGAAATCATCAGAAACACCTACTGATGAGGATGGGTACTGGTACTCCTCCGCCTCAACCTCCATCTCCAGCTCTGGCTCACCAGACCCGAACTCACCTGATTCAATATCAGCAAGATTCTTCAGATCAACCACCGTTAGCTCATCGAGGCGTCTCACCACCAGATCAGCTGCTCCAAGCTCATAGACCGGATGTTTACTAGCAACAGCAACACACTTCATCTGTGCATCGTGTGCAGCCTCAACCGTTTGATTCGAGTTACCAAACACTATACACCTCTCTGGTATGAACTGTAGAAGCTGTGCTGCGTACACAAACATTTCAGGGTCGGGCTTGCCTCTATGGACATCCTCCGCTGCCACGATGACATTAAACACCCCTTCAATCCCAATGGCTCCAATTGCTCTCTCAAGAGATTTTCTTGGTCGGGTGGACACCAAAGCCATTGGCACCTTGTGATGCAACAACACATCCACCAGCTCTTGTGAACCAGAACGAAATCTATAAATCCCACCTTGTAAAGCTTGGTAAATCCCCTCCTTCCTCGATGCCATTCTCTTCAATTCACTGGGATCTCTAGACCAGCAAAGAACTTCTGCTATTGCTTGCTCATTTTTCATGCCTTCAATCCTCCTAAGCATGAAAGCTGGTGGTGGCGATTTTCCTTCTTCCTCAGAGAGAACCAACCAAGCTTGCTTTTCAAGATCGGGATTATCTTCAACCAACACACCTTCCCACTCAAATATAGCACCCAACCACCCACAACCCATCCTTTCTTGTCTAAGCAATGGATTTTTAAGTGCCGGATTATCTGCCTTATTCTCCGGTGGCCACAACCCCGGTCGACGATCCACACTCGTGTCCATCCCGTACCTAAAGTCTCTGGGTATTCGGTCTTCCTCGCGGTAAGAATAAGCCTCTTTGGTTAATTCCATGGCTTGTGCCTTTATCATAGACACTGATGACCGTTTCCACAAAGACAGGGAGGAGGAGGAGGAGGAGGAGACTTTCCTACTTGTAAATTTGACAAAAGGTACCCGGCAGAGATCAGCTGGTTTTCGCTTACTTGAGACATCCTTGCAATAGTAACTTCCGTTAATTGGCCGGTGCCCCAAGAGAGATGTCGCAGCAATTGAATCCACCATCTTTATTAATTAACAACGACTACAGCAACAACGACTGATTCTAATTTGGCTTCACAGCTCAATTTGGATCCTTTCTCCAACTATAAGAGGCAATTCTTGGAAAGTTCTTAAAGAAGTGCCCTTCAAAGGAATTAAAGGATTGCACGCAGAACCCACCAGAAATACACCAAAGCACAAACAAATATTCAACCTATACTCTACTAATGTTCTATTTATTTCTTAAAATCCCTTCTTATACCAAAAGAACCTCCTTTTCACCACGTTGACGCACAAGCTTTTCTCATACAAACAGACAAGGCATTCCGCAAGTAAAGATTCCAACTTTACTCAAAACCCATCAAATAACACAACCCAATTCCAAGACTTAAGCAACACCCACCCGGTCAAGACAATATATATTACATCAAACAATAAAAACAACCCTAAAATCCAATCCCAAAAGCAAAAAGATTGAAATCAAAGGGGAATTCTTTGTATATACAGAAAACCCAAATGATTTCAACTACAGAAACCAATACAAATTACAAAAATAAACAGAAATTTATCACGTTTACCTATGTATAATTTATCTATATTTACAGAGAGAAAAAAGAGGAAAACCTCAAACCTGGCGGATGCCTGGGTGGAAGGAAAAAAACAATGGATTTTTGATAATTCGATGGTGGAAACGAAAGGAAATTGCAGACAGAAAAAAAAAAAAAAAAAAGATGAGATTTTTATTGATGTTGAATTGAAGACATGGCTTTGATTTTTCAAGATTTGTGTGGTTTATAAGCATTCGCGAGGTACAAATTGCTTTCGGGGAAGGCTTTCTTGGAACTGGGAACTGGGAACCCGTGGTGCCGGCCCGGCCAGTGGTTTGACCCGAATGCTAAACTGTTTGTATCTCAAATCTCAATTATTTGGAAATTTTGATTTTAGGTTATTTGCTTTATTAAAAACGATAATGACATTATAGACAAATCAAATTATTATTAAAATAGAATATTTTTCTGGTAAAAAATCAAATCCAATTTTGGGTATTTTTGTTTTCTTTTTCTATTTCTATTGAAAAAAAAACAATTGTGCAATATTTTATTTTCTGTTGTAAAAAAAAAACATTAAATAAGCTAGAAGGTGTAAGCACGTTTCAGGCTTTTTTTTTCAAGTTCTAGTTATATTTTTAAAATTCAATAATTATTTTTTATTTTTTATTTTCAAACACTACCCACTTATCCTACTTATTTTTTTTTTCTTTTCAATTTCTTTTACAAATTCAACTTTTCAAAAATTAATAGTATTTGCAAACACCCCATTATTTTTGGTTTATATACATAAGACACGAAGCGGTCATTTTTTATTTTGTGATACATACATATATATATTTATCACCAGATTCGTATTCATATATATACAAGATATTAATTACCTGTATCCATTATAAATGTTTGAATTTTCTTTTTTGTTTAAGGATAAATATTTGAAATATAAATGATACGAACTAGGTGCATATATATTTGATTTCGATTAATATTTGTTCTCAATACATATTCGTTTATCCATTCAATTGTACACAATTTAGTTACACACCTTAATTATATCTGATAAAAATTATTTTACTTTGAAATTATTTTATGTATATATTTTAATTGTTAACATTCATTTGTGCTCAATGGTTTATAGAAGTTATGTTTCTAATCATATGAATTACTTTGACATATTATAAAATCTATAAAAATAAAATTATAAAACATAAGTATTATATTATATATGCGTACGATAATAAAAAAAAATACTTCATATAAAATTGATGGAAAAATATTCTAATGAACACCATAGTTCTATAATTTTATAAAATGAAATATGTGTGAACTATTAGTGAACATATACGATGTATGTGTGTGTGTATACACTTAAGTTTATAAAAAAGCAAAATGATAAGTAAAAAATGTGCATTAGGTTAGATACACAAATACAAATATTCCATTAATAACAATTGAATATTCGATTGGTCGTAATTGAATAGGCAGACTCGAATATTCATAATCGGATGCAGATAATTGAATATTCATGGTTCGATCGAATATTTGAATATTTATAATCAGATATAAATATTCAATTACTCATAATTTGATTCAATTTTTAACAAGTTACAATCAGATACAAATATATTCAAATTCAATTAAGATTCAATTAAATGATTACTAATATTATTTTTATATATTCACATAATAATGGATATAAGAATATATTCAATAAATTAATCGAATACATATACCAAAATTGTATATCTCCTCCATTTAATATCCATTGTAATCCCTATCGATCCATCATATTTAACCCAAAATGCTAGATCACTCTAGTGTTGGTCTGATAAGGTTAACAATTAATTGAGTTGCTTTTATCTACATTGAGGCAAAAAGATTTCTTTCTTATTTGAGGAGCCCAAGAATATAATATATATATATATATATATAAATTTTTTAAGAATACATTTCAGTCAAATACATTAATAACTCATTTATTTTAAATCAAACTATTACATTATAATCCAAATTACACATCAAATTATTTCACCAACCTACTATCAAAGTAAAACAAATAACTACTATTAAAATAGAATTAAAATCCACGTGTTTCGGTAGAAAATCAAACCCAAAATCTTATAATTTTGAGATCTCAACTTCACCAATCAAATTAGTCTCCGTCAAGGTTATGTATATACTATATACATGCACAATTTGACTTATCATACAACCGAAATGCGATAAGCGCCAGTAATTTTGATTTTGTCCCCCGTATCACAAACTTCTAAGCCTCCCCACAAAAGTTTATCCAAATACTAATCTTGTTTTAGAAAGAAAATTTAGTGACAAGTAAAATTAATTAAATATTAACGAAGAAAATGTGTTTGAATGATAGAAACAAGGGTAGTACATAATACTATAATGTAATCATTAGTCCTTTTCAAGTGAGTTGGATCAATTATTTGTATTATCCACTAACACAATGGATTAGGAATTGGTGAAAAGTTCAAGCATATTAAGATTCAGTTTGCGTTATTAATTTATAGGATGATTAGTTTATTCAAATGATTCCCTCTTTTTCTTCTTTGTCTATGATTGCTTACAATGTCAATAATGTTCACAAAATTATGATCATAAATAAGCTATTCTAACTTGTATAGAGTTAGATGTTTGGATTTCATTTTTTTTTTTTATCAACAAATTACTTAATTAACACTTTTAGAAAAATTTATAGACTATCAAAAATCTTATAAAATATTTTAAATAATTGATAAGCTATAATGTACGGACTTTTAAAATTAGAGCCATGCAGTGTTGGATATCATGCTGGACACGACACTATTCGACATATGTCTTACGCACTACATGACGTACCCATGAATTAAATAAATTCAATACTTCTGATGGTATTTTTGACGCACTATCAACAACGTCTCCTGTACTCTTTGGGACATGGATTTTTTTTTCACATATTCTTGTGAATATTCCAACGATAAAAGCATAATTAAGAATAAAATAAATTCTAAAACTACTCGGAAAAGATTGATGTTGCATCAATAATTTATTTTTTATTGTTTTTGTGTTAATAAAAATCAAAATTTCTTTTGTTTTCAACCTAAATAGTTCATGTGTCTTGTAAAAATATTGTGATACAATCATCCATACAAACTTCTTTTTTTTTTGTACTTGTATCAATTTATATATATGAATCTTACACAATATATATATATATATATATGTGCGTGTGTGTTGTTGCGTATTTTCCGCAAGTGTACGGATCGCTCAAGTAATAAAGTGAAAGTAAGAGTATCGTTCCCACGAGGAATGGGTTACCAAGCACCAAACTTATAAGTTTTCTATTGTTTAAGCTTCGCAAATTGATCGGTATAAGATAAAATAAAAACAAACAACTAAATCAAAGCAGATAAATCAATAAAAACTAGCTAGGGCCTAGGCATCGTTGATTGAATCCCCCTTATGATTAATTAAACTTCCATTGATTTTTATTAATACATCTTCCCACAATCCAACTTACGAAAATATTTGTAATCTTCTTTCGAAAGTAAAACAAACGTGTCAAGGAATGCTATGTATCTACTTTCGTAATCACATACGGATTCCTTGGCCCATTGCGCACAAGAGTTGCGTTAGTTAAAAAGTCCTTACAAATTAACCTAACCGATTGCACAAGAGCATGATTATTTCTAATCTATGCATTCCCTATGTCTATAACACAAATAGTCAGATTTTATACACACCCTTTCGTAGTCGAATATAAAATCTCAAAGCTTGTAAAGATTGGCCAAAAATTCACAAGTAATAAAAATCTTGAATCATAGATAGGAAGTACGTAAAATAAAAATCAAAGAAGTTCAATAAAAATCACAAGGGTTTCATCAACAACTTAGCCTAGAACCCTATGATTTAATTAGCTAGACATAGCAAAAATAAAACAAAACAAGAACATAATGAAAGTAAAATGAAACATAAGCAAACTCGGCTTTTGACAATAATCTTGATAGATGGAAGAGCTTGGCTTTTGAATTGTCACCCTTCCTAAGCTTTTGCCCTTGAATTCTCCTTGAATTCTCCTTGAATTATCAGCTCAAAAGTCCCCTATTTTGTGCCCAAGACGTCCCTTTAAATAGATGTAAAGCTGCTGATGTCAAAACCCTAATAAAAAGGTTCACTTTTTGGATGGATTGAATCGGGACGGCCTTCACCTGTTGGAACGGCTCAAACCGTCCAAAATTGAAGGCATTTCACACCCACTGGACGGGACAAGACGGCTTCGGCAGTCGGGACGGCTTAAGCCGTCCTATTTCGAACATAAATCACCGTTTCTAGACAAATCAGGACGGTCACGCTTCACGGGACGGCTTAAACCGTCCCGATTCGATCAGTTAACTTTATTTCTGCACTTCTGGACACTTCGGGACGGCCTCGCTGCACGGGACGGCTTAAGCCGTCCTAAATCGAACCATTTTAGCAGCTGCTGGAGCGTCGGGACGGCTTCGTCGATTCGGGACGGCTTAAGCCGTCTCGGCGTGCGCACCCATATTTTCAGCTCAATTTCAGCCCCGATTTCTTGTAATAACCTCACGAAACTCTTGTGGGTTGATATAGACATCAAAACCTTGAAAAAATAAAGCTTTAAGGGTGTAAAAACACTTTAAATTGATCAAATTAATGTTTGGTTACATAAAGCACAAATTTCATCCTTGGAATTTTAAAACCTTAAAAGAAATTAATGAAAAGCACAAAAGGTTGCCCAATAAAATGTACACATTTTAAGCTTATCATGTGTATGCATATTATGTCAAATTATCACTAATATATATATATATAGATAGATATAGATATAAAGATAGATAGTATCATATAAAAGACGTATTGTATAATAAACTTTTAAAAGTTTTAATTCATAATATCTTATCCTTGTCGTATTTTCCTATCATTGTGTCTATATTTGTGCAACGTAGTTAATTAACTGAGTCAAATTCCTCGATGTGCCTTGCCCAAATCTAGAAACATTTTATGCATTTAAGACAATTCACTTAACTATTTCACCTTTGTTAGGTCATGAATTTGGCCATCAATTTGTCGCGTCATAAATAGTGGTCGGTTTGAGGATGAATCACATCAATCGTAAAAAAAAAATTAATTTCTATATACTTAACAAAACTTAAATTGAAATTTTGATTTGTGTTTATTTCATAACAGCTTTTTTTTTTTTGAATTTTAACCATTCGAATCCTATTTATTGGTCGACTAATTCAAATCGGATACTGCAGATGCCCTTTTTTGGGACAATTCTTCCAACCCAATTATTTCATTTACAACACCATAATTCGAACTATATGCATTGCTTAACGGATATAACGTCTCATCCCACTAAATTAACTTGTAGTTGATATTTCATAACAAATTAATAATTGCAAAACACTTTAAAAAAAAAAAGGACTGGACGACCAGGACCAATTGTCACCATCTAATAAGAAATCGGATTAAAACTCGTTAAACACGAGATAATTAATTATTCAGTGACGAAATCTTGTCCGACATATCTATATATGTTTCTCAAGTTGCAATCGGTAGTGGAAAAATGTGAATTTTCCTTTATCTGATTTGACGCGGGTGCTATAACAAATTACTGTGACACAATAAAATTCCAAAAAAAGAAAGGCCCACCAGAAGGAATATATATATATATATATATGTATATATATATATATAAGAATTGTGTAGATTATTCAACATTTTTATTTTCTTGCATAGCTAGATTCTGCTTTAGAAGTCGTTGGGCATAAGCCAATCACGTATAAGAATTTTTTTAAAAAAAATGAATAAATAAATAAAATAAGACTTATCAAAAAAAAGTAGACAAAAATTTTCTTGGGACAACTTGTTGCCGAGTCAAAATTGTTGACGTGTAGTTTTATGAATAGTTGAAAGGTGTACGTAATTTCATTAGGTATATGGAAAATTCTAACTTAGATCCAATTCAGTTGAATCAATGTTAATCACATTACGAATATTTTATATTTATTCTGTGAATAGTCGATAATTTAGGGAGAGTGACCAATTATTTAAAAAGTGTAATATATTTATTATATGATTTATTTGATTCGATCAAATTAAATTCAGATAAAAATTTTTTTAGGTATATACACCGCATATATATTGTATTTATTTATTTATTTATTATTTTTTTTAGGGAACACATATATACTGTATGGATAATTGTTTGGCATGATTAATTATTTAAATATATATAATTTTCGGTATTCTTTCATATTTTCTAATATATTTTTGAAATATATAGATGTTGGATTATATCTTACAACTTACATTTGTAAAGCAGCTGAATAAATTACGGTTATGTAATTTATAACGAAATATTCGTAATAATTAGTTTATACGATGAAATTTAGAATTAGAATCTTGAAACAAAAAAAAAAACCTTTATTTTTCTATAAAGAATTTACAAGATTCTAACATTCATTGTTTAGATATATAGTATGAGCTATTATTTAAGACTTCTGTTGAATAATTTAGAGGGTGTCTAGTTAAACTTATTTTTAAAAGTTGATAAGCTCACAAAAGTTATATGATGTTTTTGAAATTTATAAGTCCCTATATTTTATTTTAAAAATAAGTTATTAAAGTATTTGAATAAAATAATACTATGTCGCTTATAAGATGTTTTGGAACTTATAAGTCGTAATTATGTTTGGTAAAAATTAGAGCTTATAAGCTTTTAAGTGCAACGATAATAAAAAAAAAAGTAAAATTTATGTTCATGCAAATAATTTTTTTTAAATAGTAGAAATGTAATATTGGGGGAAAAACAAAACATTTACATTAGTTTATCTTTTAGTATTAGACACCTTATAAGTTGTTTCAAAAACAAGTGTAGGGAGCCTACTATTTTTTTTTTGGCTTATGAGCTTCAGAAAGTTCATTTTTTGAGCTTATATATTTCTTTACTTAAAAACTTACAAAATACTTTTGAGAAACTTATAAGCTCGGCCAAACATTCTCTTATCCTCCGTTTGGTTCTTGAATTTCGGTAAGAAAAATAGGAAGAAATTTTTTTTCTTTGCTTCAAATGATAGTACTCTATGCATTCATTTTTAATCCTTTCCATTTTCCTCCCACTTTTCCTCAACAAAATCCTTGTTCCAAACATAGCCTTAGTATATCTTATAAAATGCCTGCAGGAATATGTATATTCATATATAATTACTTAAACATCTTGAGTTTCTGCGTTGAATTTCAAATTAATTGATATGAATATAATATATATATATATATTGATACTTACAAAATTCCTCTATCTAAATACATTAATTTTGAGTGAACTTAAAGTCCCCCAATATGTTTTCTAAAATTCGGTAGGGGTACTTTTCTATACAATAATTTCATATACATTTATGCAAATTTCAAGCAATAATAATGTATTTATTAACAATCAATAATCATCACTGGACAAGAAAATCGTGAAATGAATTCACATACGTATGACAGAGACTAGCAACTTCGATGAATTTTGAATTCAGAACCTTTTAGTTTGAAACATCAATCTTATAACTATTACAAGAATGACAAAAATAAAGAAAATGGAAATCTTAACAACCGCTAGGTCAAGACCACTCCAGGAACTATTATATTTAACTCTAGAAACTTGATAATGGTTAGATGTTATTGGATTTAATTAAAACAAAAATATGAACCTGAATGAACTTCATATTGTGGCCAGGTTCACTAGTCCAAAATTTTCCCCAAGTTGATCCCTCCTTTATTCTATTCACACTTAATCATCATGGAAATTAAATGAAAATTAGAGTTAAAAATTTGTATTCGAATTTAATTTGATCAAATCTAACAAATCATATCACAAATGTGTTGTACCAACTATCAGTTAGTCTAGTTGGATGATAAGCTAGATCCCTTAAACAATGCCCAGAGTTCGAATTATAGAGTCGTAAATAAAGCAATTGGGTTGGAAGGGTTGCAGACAGGATCCCCTACCCAAAACGATGCCCCATCTTATGCTCCATACTCTAGATTCGTGACACGTATAAATCTTCAAGATTTACTTAACAGTAGATTGTTTAGTTATGTTAATTATATTTTTTCCGTTAATAAAACTAAACAATCTACCGTTAAGTAAATTTTAAAAATTTACACATGTCACGAATTTAGAGTATGGGGCATGAGATGGGGCATCGTTTTGGGGTAGGAGATTCCGTCCGAAAGGGTTATCCCCATATGAGTCTCTGCAGTATCCGATCCAAATTAATCGGCCAATAGGCCGAAATCGGGTAACTAAGACTAAAAAAGTAAATAAATAAAAATATAACAAATATGTTGTACTTGTTAAATAATTTATCATTCTTCCTAAATTATACACTAATTATACCAACAAATATAAAATAATCTCCACATAATTAATACTGATTCGTGCAAATCGAATATGGAATTAGAAATTTTGTTACTGTTTTGATATATTTGGATTTGGTGAGTGATATGCTACAACTCCCCCTTGATACCACGGCACTTAGTTGGAGATTTAAACTAGCGTGCATCCCACGTGATGCATGAAAGTTATGTTAATATCATGAACGTCGTCTTCGTTATTGTAAACGCATATCATCAAATATTATTTTTCTAATTTAGGAGTTAAATTTTCGGCATGTCTCCACTATAATTTTTTTTTTCTAAAAAACAAAGACGATATGGCGAACGGTAATATAATATTAAATTTTATTTTATCACAATTACTTTTCTGGAAGATGAATAATAGGAAATAATGCTGGTAAAATGGGCTCAAACCCATAAGCTCAACCCAATCCAATTGGTTTTGGGTTGAGTTGGGTTTAAAAAATTTATAATGGGTTGGGTTGGGTTTGGTTTTAATTGAGTTAAGATGGTTTTGGGTTTATATTGGGTTTAAAATGGGTTCAAATGGGTTTGGAATGTGTGGATTTATAATTTGTAATTACTTTCATTATCATCACTCTCTCTCTCTCTCTCTCACACACACACACACATACTGCACACACATTTTCATACACACACTGCACACACACACACTGTGTGAAACACACCCTAAAGCACACACAGTTTCACACACTGTGTGTGCAGTGTGTGTGTGTGTGTGTGTGTGTGCAGTGTGTGTGTGTGTGAAACTGTGAAACTTTTTGGTTTTTTAACTTATCAAATAATGAAATAAAAATTTGAATTGATGATAAGAATCGATTTAAATTGGTAGCTAAAATTTTTTACATTTTTCAAAGTAGTAGCAATAATAATAATAATAATAATAATAATAATAAAGTAAATAATGATAGATACAATCTTCCAACTATAATAAATACACCTTTTTTCGTTTTGAATTTGGATTCATTTGGGTTCAATCCAACCCAACTCAGACCCAACCCATCTTGAACCCATTTTGTACCCAATCCATATGAACCCAACCTAAACCCAACCCAATCTGCCCATTTGCCACCTAAGAAAGTTTAATTTAAATTGCTATTATCATGGGTTAATTACTTAATTTTCGCGCTTGTAATCATGTATAAGGGAATTTTGTTAACTAATTATATATTGTTATCATTTGTTGTGTCAATTTTTATTTATTTATTTTTCTCTCCTCACTCTCTTTTTACTCCTCTCTCTCTCTCTATAAAAGAACCCTAAAAACCTTAAAAACTTTCTGGCCCATGCAGGTCTCGAACCTGCGACCTTCGCGTTATTAGCACGACGCTCTAACCAACTGAGCTAATAGGCCACTTGAATTTTATTGGTTGCATTTTTTTTTTCATCCTTATTTTTAATCGGTGTCCGTATTTGTATATGCCTTAACCGTACATAAATATATATACTAGAAGTGTCGTATACTCTATGCATGTGCAAAATATAAAAAATATATATTTTAATATAGTACTTAGTTTTTTTTATGATCAAAATATAAATATATTGCCATATAAAGAAACAACACTCTGTAATAACCACTTTTGGTCTCTCACCCATTTTGACAAGTCATTTTTTTTTCTCTCCTCACTCTTTATAAACGAATCCTCATAATCTTTTGGCTCATATAGGTTTCAAATTTGCAACATTCGCATTATTAGCACAATGCTCTAATCAATTGAGCTAATAGGTGACATTAATTTTATTGGTTGTTTTTTTTTTCAAATTATTTTTAACCAGTATCCATATTTGTATATGCCTTAATAGTATATAAAATATATGATTTTCGTTACTTTCTTTGTATTTATTTTCTTAGTTTTATGTTAATTTATTTTTTACTTAATTTTAATCTAATAAACATAGTAGAAAATATTTAAACAGTTCATTTTGTTAGTATATATACCTCCAAATTTTAATATTGTAATTAAATTATATTTTTTTATTATGCGCACACATCGAGTGTGTCAAAATTACTAGTTACTAATAGCACACTATTTTTTTTTTTTTTTTGTAGCATTATATTGAATTAAAAAGCATGTATTTTTAGTATTCAATATTCTTTTACTTTCTTTTTTAGTTTTAATTTACATAAAACATTAAACTTATTATTGATTATCTGGTTTATATTTTTAATTATTGTTCATTGTTGATGGGTCTTTTTCTTTTTTTTTTTTTTTTTACCAGAATTCGTTTTTTCTTTCTTGAATCCGAATTTAATTTAATATACGCTGATGATGTAGAATTTCGAATCAAAATCGAACATAAGAGTATTTTATTTGTTCCAAACTTAGTTACTCAGATTCGACCCAAATTAGATCAATTGACACCTTGATTACCTAGTTAGATTAGATCATCTAACTAATAGCCGATTTGGATACTTGTCAAGCCGTGCTTATTATAACAGAGTTTTTTTTTTTTTTTTTAAGTTAATTAATTTTGTATTTGGATTAAATAGTTTAAAAGTGCTTAAAAGATACTCTTCTTTGAAAGCTATCCTGAATAGCTTCCAGCTTTTTTAAAAAAATCCAATCAAATATAATATATTTTACTGAAGTGTTTATTTTTTTTCAAAAAATAAGTGTTTCTCTTATTTAAAAAAAAATTAATCTTTAAGTAATTATGGTAAGCTCAGTGGACTCAAGCCCAGAGCCCTCTTTGGAGCCCTCTTAATGAAGCTAACAGCCAACTTTATCTTCAAAAGTTGGCCTGTAAACTGATTTCGATCCATATTTGGAAAATCAACCTAACCCATATCTAGGCCCAGTTCGTCTCTGTTGAAGGCTAAACATCAATTCTGTGTTGTTTGTGACGAGTATACAATGGGCAATTCTATTCTACTGTATATACGAATCCCAGTTGTATGGATAGATTGCGTATATCGGTATAAATAGAAATAGATCTTGTATTGATGATATAGGGAGTGGCAGGCAGCACGAAAAAGCGCTGTTTAATAACATAGTTGTTCGATCTCGTTAAGTGTTTGTTGAAATTCCTGAGAGAAAATTCTTGCACAGGCATCAAAAGTTTAAGGACATGGGAGGCAAAGGGGGGAAGAAGAAGGGGCCCAATGCGACACCAGGGCGTCAGCCGCGGGCTTCCATGACGCTGAGAGAAGAATCAAGTGGCAAGAAGCAGGGCAATGTCAATGCGAAAACTATGTGCAAGCTAGACCATCTGAAAAATCTTGCTGTGTGGGCCTCGGGCGAAGCCTCCATTCCGTCTCTCGGCGCTTTCTTTGGGGAGCGCTTGGCTGCTACGACTGAGGCCTTGGGCATTCGCGGCGACCCTTCTTTGTTTGTATGCGAAAGGTTTTGTCTTTCTCGGTTTATATCTGTGTAATTTTGGAATTGATGGATTATTTTTTATCTTCGAGGTCTTTTCGTTTTTTACTTCGGGGGAATGAGAGGCAACATATATGAGTTGTTGCAGCTTCCAATATGCTTAGAACTTTTCAGTTGAACAAGGAAATCAATTGGGTAGCCTCTTGGAGATGGTTTATGTACATGGACGACGTGATAGAGATTGGACATGACAACACATAAAATCTTCTGTTTTGTGTTGGAAGATAAGAATAGGAAAGAACTCAGTTCTTACAATAATTCACTTGAATCTATTCTCATATTTTATTTAAAGAAAGCTCCAATTTTTGTGTATTCATTATGGTGCCAAAATTTAGCCGTTCTCCTATTAAACTTGTGGTTCGGACGTGTGTATGTGTGTGTGTTTAGTTTTCAGTCCTGAGTATTCATGTAAATATAAAATGCTTTGGTTTATGACTTAAATTTATAAATTGCTATTCATTTATTTGTAGTCTCTGACGATGATGAAACTAACTTGTTCCTGCGATAGTTTATTCCATGAGTCGCTATTCGTTCATGCAGATCTAATTTGTTCCCGCACATAGTTCTTCTTGGAATCTTTCAAGATTTTATCTGTGCATACAGAAAGATACAGATACTTCTACATCCATTCTGCTTAAGCCTTCTCCAAATTAAAATCCATGGAGTTGCGCTTCAATGTTTTGGATGACAATTCCCTTCCCTAATGAATAATAAAAAAAACAGTTGGTTCCTGGGGACACCTTTTACTCTGATGTCAGTGTTAGAACTTTGTCATATGGAATTTGTTTGGCCTAGTCCACCAAAATCTAAATCCTTTGTGATGATTGTGAAACATAACCACACGACAAATTTTTATGCAGTCCTCCTTTTGTTTTCCTTCTCATCATGGCTGTTTCGTTTTATGGTTTTGATTATCGTTCTTTGCTTCCTCACCATCTAGGTTTATTTTGTTCTCCTATACTTTGAGATTGTGTCATCAGAGTCGAATAATAATTGGCACACCATCTTGTTTAGAAGGCGGCAGGCGTTTTACTCTTACCAATAAAGTAAAGGGAATAAATCTAAGAATCTTTGACATAACCTTCAGGAAGAATATCTTGGACTCAGGGACATTGCAGAACTTTAGACAGCTATATTTTGGAATTTGAAAACATATAAATCTTTACAGAAACCAGGCATGTAAATCTTGTAATAGGCAAGGCTTCCTTTAGAGCCAAGATATAAGACGCTTAGTCATGCTAGTTATTGTTCTGATTGCTAGTTTTGATTTTTACATCCCACTCTTGAGACCTATTGTGATTTGCAAATTCTGTGATCTGCCAAATCTCAAGTTAGTTATGTCTGACAACTTGCAGTATGCTCGCTCTGCTTCCTTTCTTCTTAATTTCTTCATGTTTCTGTAAATATTTTGCCTAAATATATTCTCTCTTCTGTGTCTATTATTGGCGCGGTCAGGCCATGTTCTCCACCATAGACTGAGAATTAAACTATGGAATTGAGTTTCATAGCTCATTTTTTGCTTTTCCAGTTGTGTCTCCTCCAAAATGCTCCTGTAGGAAGGAGGAAGTAACATATATCTGTAAACATACAAGCTTCTTACAAGATGAACGACCTACATCTACGGAAAGTTACAATGTTTAAGTCGTGAGGAGAAATGCTCTTGTGACCTAATGATGCTTTGTTTTTTCAACAGATGTGAATCCATCCTGCAACCTGGTGATAATTGTACAGTCCGAATTGAAAAGAACAAGGCACCGCGTAAACGCAAGAAATCCAATCTTACCACCCAGAATAATGTTGTTTACAGATGCCATTTCTGTTCCCATCGGAACTTGATGAAAGGAACGCCAAAGGGCTATCTCAAAGATATTTGTCCACCAAAGGCTAAACCACCACCTAAATTAGAGCCTGCCAAATCTGCTGTTGAGAAGCGCAGTAGCTCTGCTAATGCTACAATAAGTATTACTGAGGTTAACGAGGTGGACACAATTGCTTTGCCAACACCAGATGGACAGAATCTTGAAACTAGCAGTCCAGCAACTCCAATGCCAACGGCTGGTCTCTCACTATTGGATTCGAAGATGAGGAAAAGAAACAGGTCAGGTGCGAAGAAAGTAGCTCGATCTGAAACTAGTTTGGCTGCAGCTGATGCAGAAAAAGGTATCCCGGCTTCAAGCAAGAGGAGGAAAAAAGCCTGGACAAGTCTGAAGGAGATTGCCCAGAGCAGTGAGCATGATATTGGCAAGAAGAAGTTGACAAATATAACTATTCCTTTCTTGATTTAGCCAGAGTTTTGCACAACGCATAGTGATAGTAATATGAATTTCACAAAAGTGAGCTGATGATCCATTTAGTTTGTGATAACGAGCGAAGTTTAGTTCGTATTCAAAAGAATGCCCGTATAGTTTTTGATCAATGTGATGCTCGTACGGACATCTCTTCCCGCTCATGTACTGAACTATAGAGGGTTATTTTTGTGGCAACCTTTGGTCATAGTAGAGGATATAGTAATCTGAGCAGGTCCAGTTTTCTTGATAATATAAAATAGTTGTGATTGAAGTAAACAACAGAATTGTGGTGGCAAATGTGAGGGTTGGGTCCGGTTAAAAATGGGTTGGTTTGGTAATGGGTTTGACGCGGGGTTGATAACATGTTGGTGCGGTTTCTTAATGCATTCAATACAAAATAAATATATTTTCGTCAATATAATTTTGTATGCTTTTCAACTATTTATTTGTTATCTGACATATTCTTTAATTTGTGAAAATAATTGTATCACTCGTTTTTCAAATTTATGAGGTATTATTAAATTATAATTGTTTTATTGGGATCATTTAGTGTCGTATAAATCCATTTAGAAATCGATTGGATCTATTTAAATCCTAAAACATTTTATAACTTACCAAAACCCAACCTATTTATAGAACTCTAAAACCCGACCCAAACCAAAATTAGTTAAATTGGGTTGGATCATGTGTCAATCCATTTCGCGCGCCCCCCCCCCCCCCCCA
Source organism: Petrea volubilis (assembly GCA_026212405.1). NCBI lineage: Eukaryota > Viridiplantae > Streptophyta > Magnoliopsida > Lamiales > Verbenaceae > Petrea > Petrea volubilis. Next base: position 16,830,119 of record CM047880.1, read on the forward strand.
CCAACAGCAAAATAAATAGAAAGTGCATGTTCAAAGATTTTTCAAATTTATTTTGTAGTTCCATACCTAAATCTGGCTTGAAAGGGGGGCATAAGCCGCATAACCCTAGCTAAGGCTATATTTGATGTTTTCGCCGGGGGGGGGGGGGGGGTAGTGGTGTTTAAGGGGAAGCATTTTCGAGGAATGTATTTTGGAAGTGGCTTTAGAGAATATAAGTATGTTGTGTAGAGAATAAGAGCATGTTTGATTTTATTTTTGGAAAAAAAAAATTATTGTAAATATCTTTTCAGGGAAAATAGTATTTTTGGTCCCATAACTTAAAGTTTTTTGTACTTTTAGTCTTATTATTATCATAGTAGTATTTTTAGACCCGCTGAATACTATTTCGTGGCGAAAGCAGTCCCACCGTTAATTTTTGGACGGAAGGCGTACGTGAAAGACACCTGCACCGTTAGTCAACCAATTTTATGCTGAAAACCTAGGGAAAAAAGCATATTGGGTCCCATAATTTAAGACTTTTTTCACTTTTAGTCCTATTATTATCATGATAGCATTTTCAGTCTCATTGAATACTATTTTGTGTCAAAAATAGTATCAACGTTAGTTTTTTGACGAAAGACGCACGCGAAAGGCATATGCGCTGTTAAAAGAACATAGTCTCACTACCATTAGTTGAAACTGCTAGAGTTTTGATGAGATTCGGTGCATTAGTGCTCGTATGATCACAATTGCGGGGGTAACGAGCTCTTTCTGAGCCCAATTGCGGGGGCATTAGTGTTGGTATTCGGTGTATTAGTGCTGGTATGCACACAAGCTTCTTTTTGAGCCCGATTGCGGGGGCAAACGGGCTTGCCTAGTTGAGCCTCATTTTTTGACTGAAAAATGGCCATTTCGGGCTCGTTTCAGCAACTTTTTTCAGTCGTTCTGTACCAAGCTCGCTATTGCTTCCACCGAGTTTCCGCCTTGATTGAGGCAATGAAAAAAGGATTTTTGGCTAGACATAAGCTAATTGTAGGGGTGGATGGTTGTCACTTAAAGGTCATTAATGGGATCGATCGAGGAGGGAACTTGGCGAAAACAATAGCAGGTTTGGTACAGAACGACTGGAAAAAAAAATCGGAACAAGCCTAAAACGACTATTTTTTGATCAAAAAAGAGACCTACCGTTTTGTGGACCACGAGATGACGCTTGGGTCGAAAGATATGGCTATTCGAAGCTGCGTCACCACCTTCCGCATTCTGCATAAAAGGAATATTCGTGCGATAACTAGCAGTTGAGATCATATCAACACTAATGCATTAGATCCTATCAAAACTCCAAAGTTAAGCATGTTTGGACGAGAGTAATACTAGGATGGTTGACCCCCTGAGAAGTCCTTGTGTTGCAACCCTCCCCCTACCCTTTTTTTTTCTTCCCTTTTTTACGCCTAACTTCTCGATTCTCTTTATACGAATTTTTTATTTGTTCATCTTCCCTCCTAATTTATCATCAAGATTGGGAAAGACAAATATGGAATGTTATTATTATTATTATTATAATCACCAAAATAATAGTAAAAATAATGAGAAAATAAAATAAAAGAGGACAAAGTAAAAACAAGGCTGGCCACAAGGGGCAACAGAGCTTACGCAATAGATCGCTCGTCCGGGTTGGCTGAGCCTAGAACGTGATGACTACAATGGTAGGGCCCGGTGCAGAACGACTGAAAAAAGTTACCGAAACGAGCCATAAATGGCCATTTTTCGATCAAAAAAGAAGCCCCAACTAGGCAGGCCCGTTGCCCCTGCAGTCGGGCTCAAAAAGAGCTTTATGTGCATAACAATACTAACACACTAATGCACCGAATACCAACACTAATGTCCCTACAGTCAGGCCCGTTGCCCCCGCAGTTGCAATCATACTAGCACTAATGCACCGAATCTTATCAAAACTCTATCAGTTTCAACTAGCGGTAGTGAAACTATATTCTTTTGACAGCGCATATGCCTTTCACGTGCGTCTTTCGTACAAAAACTAATGGTGTTACTATTTTTGCCACAAAATAGTATCCAATGGGACTGAAAATTCGATCATGATAATAATTGGACTAAAAGTGAAAAATGTCTTAAGTTATGGGACCAAATATGCTTTTTTTTTTCCTAGGTTTTCAGCCTAAAATTCGTTGACTAACGGTGTACGTGCCTTTCACGTGCGCCCTCCATCCAAAAATTAACGGTAGGATTGTTTTCGTCACGAAATAGTATTCAACGGGACTAAAAATGCTATCATGATAATAATAAGACTAAAAGTACAAAAAACTTTAAATTATGGGACCGGAAATGCTATTTTCCCTTTATGAAGTTGAAAATTATTTCAACAAAATCAAACAAACACTACCTAAGCTTTTTGAATCAAAATCAATCCTTTATATTGTTTGTTATTGTGGGGGGGAACTATCTGTTAAAGTTGCAATTTGATGTAGTCCGAATCTGGTTCGTCCACGTGTCGGGGTGTGGTGTACTCCGAAATAGTCTTGCTGGTGGCCCACCTGCTAAAGAGGGAGGAACGCACGTGAGACTAGCTGGTTTTGCCCCGGCGTAGGCTCTCCGACGCTCAAGTCAGTGTATGGTTCAAAAAGAAGATGAATAGTAATCTTATGATCTTGGTTTACAGAGTAAGGTATGTCTTACCCCTGAGTGGAGAGCCGTGTGGAGCTTTTTTATATGAGAGTGATGAGCTTAATGTGACATGGTTGGTGGGAACCGGTCACTTTAGACCCTGTAGCTGCTCTAATATGTGCCTTTTGTCCCCCTTTTCCAGTCTTTTGGCGGCTGTTCTCACTCATCATTAATGAGGGGTCATGCCCGACATTAAATGGATATCTTGGACATTTATGACCAAGGATTGTATTTATGACTTGGCATTTAATGCGCCCACGTCTGATGGGATGGACCCATGTGCCAACGAGATGTAGTAGGTGGCAGTGGGCTGCGCCCGCCAGTTACCTCTAGCTGTACTTGTCCCGTCAGAATACCCATCTTTGCAACGGCTAAGTGTTGGATTTGGCCCTCGATGGGAGCATCGTCGAGGGCAATTTCTCCATTCGAGGGCACCCTTGTTAGCCTGTTGTCGCCTTGTGGGTCTTCTTGAGGGAACGAGGCTGGCTTGTAAGCCCTTCCGAGGGCCTTTGCGACTTCGAGGGCAGCAATTCTATACTTAAGCAAAAGTGATTTTTGGGAGATTGCGATGACGTGGTATGGTGAAATGGCACTTGACTCATCACAATTATTATTGTTGAGATTTGTTCCTTTATAAGTATTACGAACTGTTAATTATCTCAATTATAGTAAAATCTATATATATATATATATATGTATGTATGTATCAATGGAGCAACTGTGCTTCCAATAGATTAATGAAGTTTTTTGCAATCGAGGCAAATGCCCGTTTTGAGATTTTTGGGGATTATCCATATCTTTTATTCTTCTTCTAAGCACTATCATATTCACATATTGAATTACATTACACAATTATGAATGCCACTATGTGTAAATAAAACACATACATTACTTTCAATGGCTTCCGAATATAAGAAATTGATATCAATAATTTTCATTACTGCTACTTGTTTCATTTTAATTTTCAGAAAGATGAGAGATAAAAAAAAACATAATTCACATGTTTGCTTAAAAAATTTGAATCGGAGAGATTAAAAAAATGTGAGAGATAGTGGGCGAGAGAGAGAGAGAGAGAGTCTGGGGGGGGTGGGGGGGGAGCGCCACACGCGTTGTACTAGCGCTGGTCTCTTATTCGCTTATAAAAAGTGAAAAGGCAAGCGTGAATAGGAAAATTTTCAAACACATATAAATACACTCAAAACCCTCGCTACACTTCCAGGGTTTTCCAGAGAAGTGCATTTCCTCTCGTTCCTCTTCGAATCGATCTGCACTGTGAGTCTCTGTAGTTCCAAATCAAGAGCCGAGATGCACGCCCCCGTGCTCGTACTCAGTAAGTCTTCCTTTTTCGCTCGTAGCTTCAGTTCCTTCTTTCCGGTTCGATTGTTAACTACGCCCATTAATTTGTTTATGCCAATCGTCTGAGAAACTGCGTACCCAATTTGTTTTATACTCTCAGTGCAGTGGATTCATACTGCATTTCAGTAGTTTTGGATTTGTGTGAGAGAACAGTAGAATTTCAGAGCCCCAGTGAATCAAATGCCCTGTCCAAGTGTTAGGTTTAGAATAACTGGGTGGGGTTGCAGCTTGTTGCAAGCATGACTTGAGAGTGAACTTTATGGCGAGTGTCTTCTTGATAATACCCCAGCATAAGTGGTTTTTTGTGTTGGGATTTTTTTAATAAGTTGTTTCTTTGCCTTCCCGCATAAGGTAAACTGAACAGACCCAACTACTGTTTTCAGTTTGGTAAAGTGCAGGAAATAGAGATCTGTTGAGAGCATTGAGCTCCTTTGTTGAATATTCATGGTTGTTCTTTCTCTAGCTTGTTTTGGGTTTAAGTAGTCCATTCTTGGCTTAATGGGCTCTTGATAAGTGCTTTAAATGTGTTGTGTTTATATAGTAGTCCAAAGATGTCTCCTTTTCTTTGTTTTTTCTTTCTTGGGGTGGGGCTACTTTGTATGCTGCTTCACTGTGGGTTAATTTTACTTTTCAATATAACTTTACCTACGAGAAAGAAGTACTGAAACAGAAGTACTCATTCCTCAGTCAATATGATTCCTTGTTCTGTGGCTAATGTATTTTGAGTTCTTTTGAGCAGAAGATTCATTGAAGCGGGAGTCTGGAAGCAAGGTTCACCATGCCAATATCCAGGCATCCAAGGTAGTACTCTTTTCCCATCCTTCCATCCGTTTTCAAATCAGTTTTCAGTTCGACCTTGAGATAATTATGCCGTGTCTGTTCAGAAACTTCTCCTCACTTAGCATTAGCATAGTCTCATGCTCCCATTTGAAGGTCTAAACCTTTCTGCCCACTGATGTTTCAAGTAAGATTCATTCTGTCATTACCAGCCCGATGGGTTAGTGATGGTTCACCATCATAGAAATCTATATCTTGGTGCTTTAGAGAACACTGTCGAAATGAAGAGGGGGAAGAGAAGGGAGATGAGTTCCTCACGAACCTCACCTCAATGGTTAGGCATAATAACATGTTGAAGTCTTCAGATATTATTATTACCTAGGAATATGAATAAGAGGTTTTGAACAATTAGTTAGATATCTTAGACTAGCAAAGACAATTGTGAAAGTCAGGCTGTTATATACCAACCAGGTAGTCTCTGGTCATGGACTATGAATATCTTACACTGACGTCAGGTTACTGGAGGACCATAATACCATTAAGGCATTAACTTTGGAAGGTTATAGATCCTAAATAACAAAGTTGTACTTGCTTACTGAGAGTGCATGTACATCATCATATTCTCCATATCCTATCAACTTGCATTAGCATATTACATTTCTTGAAGGCTTTTGTAAAGTGTTGTTGGATTTTTGTTTTCTCTTGATGAATGTTAATACCTGACGTTTCTTCAATTTTCTATCAGGACATGGAGTTGTACTTTTGTTTTTCATTGTACTATCATTTAGTTACATCCATATTTTGGTTGATCCTGACAGGCCGTAGCAGATATTATACGTACTACTTTGGGTCCACGATCAATGTTGAAGATGTTGCTTGACACTAATGGAGGTAGTCTTCTTGATCATCTGAGCATAAATCATCTCTACCTCTAATATAGGATGTAGACAAGAAAAAACCACAACTTTGTCATGGAGGATGGTTTTCTAGATCTAACGTATTGTTATTCTCTGGTAGTTTAGTCAATACGGTATCAGGAGGGGTATCTTCCTAAGTTTGATGTCAGACTTCATATTTGTCTCCTCCTATTATGTTATTGAAATTCCATTTTTTCAACAACTGGTGTTAAACCTTTTTCTTTTGACAAAAACAGGGATTGTAGTGACAAATGATGGAAATGCTATTCTCCGTGAATTAGATGTTGCACACCCTGCAGCAAAGGTATAGTTTCTCTTTTCCTTCTGTCATAACTTAATCGTGAGTGGTTTGAATCCTTTATTGACCCGGGAAAAAGAAGATGATCCTATTTGCCCGTGGCTTATAGTTGTATTGCATTCTATTGCAGTCTGTAAATGTACCTCCCTACTGCCCTTTTATCACTTGATGCCTTTTGACATGCGTGCCTCCTTTTTATGGTTGCAGTCAATGATTGAACTAAGCCGAACTCAAGATGAGGAGGTGGGAGATGGGACAACATCTGTCATTGTCCTTGGTATGTGTGAACTTACTACCTAATCTTTCATTTGTTTGTAGTACTTCATATAGCTTGTACTCAAAGTTCACAAGTGTTATGAGCAATACTTGTGTAACTGTGCAGTTACATTTATGCATACACAGGATAGGAAATGGCAGCTCTTTTCCATGTTTATTTATTTGCTTTTTTAATGATTAAATATTCTAATTCACTGTGCCTATATATCACACACATGTGATGAGTGTTTGTGTAGTGTCACCATTTCTGTGATTTGTGCTTACAGTTGAGAGTTTTTCTTTCACACAATTACCTCATGTTTTATAAGTTTCTTATTGGCCAATATGAAAGTCTTTTACTTGTTGACTGTTACAAAATTTATGTTTGAAGATTTATAGTCTTTTCTGTTGTTTACTTACATATTAGCTGGCTTCCTTATCTTTGAATAATCTGTATGTTGAAGCTGGTGAAATGCTTCATGTTGCTGAAGCCTTCATTGACAAGAACTATCATCCCACAGTCATCTGCCGAGGTAATAATGATTTTAATTTAATCTTCAATAGCGTTATTATGTGGATTGCCTATGTTGACAATGGAAAACTTCTTTCTATTGTGCTGCAGCTTATAATAAGGCTTTAGAGGATGCTGTCGCGGTGCTTGACAAAATTTCAATGACTGTTGATGTAAAGGATCGTAAGTTTATGGTCTTCTCCGCCTTGTAAATCAAATGTCAATGTGATTTAATTTTTAAATATGTTTAAAAATGTCTAAACTGGTTCAATTTCAGTAGTTTGACTTGTTAACCAAGCTAGCAGTTTCGTGATAAGATTTATTGAGATTAAAATTGTGACTTTCCACTTATCCGGAGTTCTGTTGCTTATAGGAAGTCATACTTTTAGTTCGGGCTTGCATCAAAGCTCCATCCTTCTTTGACAAGATTACATATTTCTGGAGACTAAAGTTGGTATAATCTTTCAGGTTGCTAGAGCTGTACGTCTTGATATGATCATGTTTCAAAGGATGTCACATCTTGCTTGTTTTTCTTTGACCTTGTTATTAAAATGCCTTTTTGATGGATAGATTCTTTATTGCCCTTTTTCAATAATTTATTGTTTTACTACTATCTCTTCGTTCCTCAGAATCCAATCAGCCTGCTGTATTGTTGCTCATCATAATGAGTGCATGAGCAGATGATCTCTTACACATGGTGATATATGGTGAACCTATATCAGATTTATTTTCTTTGATGAAACCTATTCTTTGTACATTATCAAGAGTATTTCTGCGAATTAGCTGTGGATAGGCCATTTCGACTGTGTTAGGGCTTTTGATGCGTCAAGTTGTAATTTATGGGTAACTTAATTCATTTCTTTCTTTCTTCAAGCTCTTACTGTGGTATGTTTCTCATCTGGCAGGCCCTTCAATGTTGGGACTTGTAAAGAGTTGTATTGGAACAAAATTTACAAGTCAATTTGGGGATCTGATAGCTGTAAGTATTTCTCTTGCTGGTTAGCGTTTGGGGATTGTAATTCTTTGTGCTCTTCAAGCATCCTGCTCGGTGCTTCTTCTCCTCTTGCTTAAAGATGTTAATGATGACTCTTATCATCTTTCGTTTCTAGAGAAAGAAAAGGACATTAAGTTGTGAGAATGTGACAAACTGAAATTTGGAATGATGTGTCAATGTGGAGAATAACTACGATACATGCTCTAACTGAGCGAGGGAGTTCTGATTTTCATTCTTGTCTGGGATGTTTTGTAGAATCTTGCTTCCAAGCGATTTGACTGAGGCTGGTAGACTTGTTAACCTTAATAAATTAAGCCTAGAACAAATGTGACTTGTGCCTACCAACCAGTATTCCTCGCTCAGCGTCTAACAACATTTAGGTACATTCACAGTGGATCAGTAACCAATTCAAGAAAATGGATAATAGAGTTTTGAAGGAGACAATGACAATGATCATTGCTGAAGTGTCAATTTTATGATTGCAGAAGAATGAGTAGAAAACATAAAATAACTCAAGACAGATTAGTAATATAATTGTTTCACTACAAGCTTCAAACCTGCAATATCTTGGCATGGGCGTGGTGGTGCTTTCTCCATCTGGATGGAAAGAAAGAAGAATATTGAAGATTGGATGTTATCAGAAAAATGAATGAGGATTGAGGGGCAATTAGGAGCTGATTTAAATTGATTGGGTTGCTAGAGAGGCATTCTTTGGGAAAGAGGTTGCTGAAAGTTAAGAATATGGTTGCTAGAGGGGCAATCTTTGAGAGACAAACCTAAACTAATATTGAAGATGTGAATTGTATGTTTTAACCTTTTAATAAAATGATTTGTGAAACCTAAAATTATGAGTTCAGTATATGTTCTCCTTATAAGATAAAGGCACAGAAAATTTGGCTGGTTCTGCACGGAGGACACTGCTAGTTGGGACTTTCAGGTTGAGTCTGAGACAAATCAAATCATCAGTCTAGGTTTTGATCGAATAAATCTTTATCTCCTAGTATCCTGAACGTGGATAACCTCTGCATAGATTGCAAATCAAAGTTGTATTTATGTGTGAAAACATGGTCAGAGAATTATCAATTTATTGTGGTTATAAGACATTGCGGCATCTGAACTCTATGTTTTATTATTACAATACGATTGGCATTTCATTCATAGGTTTTCTTGTGAAACTTTCAGGACTTAGCGATAGATGCCACAACCACAGTAGGTGTGGAAGTTGGCCAAGGACTGCGTGAGGTGGACATCAAGAAGTACATTAAGGTGGAAAAGGTTCCTGGTGGTCAGTTGGAAGACTCAAAAGTTTTAAAGGGAGTCATGTTTAACAAGGATGTTGTTGCTCCTGGTAAAATGAGAAGAAAGATAGTAAATCCGAGAATCATTCTTCTTGATTGCCCTCTTGAGTACAAGAAAGGCGAGAACCAAACCAATGCTGAATTGATGAGGGAAGAAGATTGGAGTGTCTTACTGAAAATGGAAGAGGAATACATTGAGAACCTATGCATGCAGATATTGAAGTTCAAACCAGATATAGTCATCACGGAAAAGGGGCTCAGCGACCTGGCTTGCCATTATCTTAGCAAGGCTGGTGTCAGTGCAATCAGAAGGCTAAGGAAGACAGACAACAATAGAATTGCCAAGGCTTGTGGGGCAGTAATTGTTAACAGACCTGATGAATTGCAGGAATCTGATGTAGGCACCGGTGCTGGATTGTTTGAGGTTAGAAAAATTGGAGATGAGTTCTTTACATTCATTGTTGACTGTAAGGATCCAAAGGCATGCACAGTCCTTTTGAGGGGTGCCAGCAAGGACCTGCTGAATGAAGTAGAGAGAAACTTGCAGGTATAGTGAGTTCTGATACCCCCAATACTTGTTTCGTTGTAGAAACAGTTTTTCTGAGTTTAAAATATGTTGGCACACAGGACGCAATGTCTGTAGCAAGAAACATAATAAAAAATCCAAAACTCGTCCCCGGTGGAGGCGCTACAGAACTGACTGTATCAGCTATGTTAAAGCAGAAGAGCTCATCTGTTGAGGGCATAGAAAAGGTCAGCATTTTTTGTATGCTCCTTATGTTGTTGCATCACTCTTATTGGTTGTGAAACAATCATCTTCACCTTCAGTAATAACCACCTTGGAATATCTGTACATCCCATCGCCAAGTATGTTATGCTTATATTTTGTTGGTCAGAAACTGTGTTATTGACAGATTTGGATTATTATCCTTCATTTTATCCGTGTATTGAATAATGATATTGTTTCATAGCCCATGGGCCATGCAATCTCAAACAAGAATTTAACAACATTCCTTGGCACACTGGCATTTCATCAAAATTTACTCTCTTAAACCTTCCCCTTGATAAAACCTGTCAAGCAACTACCAACAAGCTCATGCCTCTATATATCTGAGATATAGAGAAACTTGCAACTCATTGTTCTGAAAATTGTTCAAAATTCGCTTTTTATGCTTGCTGTAAACAGTGGCCTTATGAAGCTGCGGCAATTGCATTTGAGGCTATACCAAGAACTTTGGCTCAGAACTGTGGGGTCAATGTGATTCGAACTATGACAGCCTTGCAAGGAAAGGTAAAATGTCCTTTATTTTGTCTGCTTTCTTTTTTTTTTTAAGGGAAATTTTGTCTGCTTTCGGTCTCATAAAACCTCTGAATTATATCCCCCTGTTATTTATATCCTTTTTCCTTTTTAGCATGCAAACGGCGAGAATGCGTGGATTGGCATAGATGGGAACACTGGTGAAATCACTGACATGAAAGAGCGTAAGGTGTGGATTTTGCTTACCGTTATCTGCTTTGCCTTAAATGCAATAATGACTTGGGTGATAAAACGAGTCCTCCATGAATTTGCTAATGACTAGTAATACCCACATGTCGAACGCACACTGGCACAAAAAAGATGGCCCTTGAGGTTTCCTTGTTATAAATTGTTCTGCAAACAAAGTATCTCATTATTTGCTTTTGATCCTTGGCTGCAATCATGAGTGAGGTGATGAAATGGGTTTCTTTTGAATATGCTAGTGGCTATTATCATTGATCCCAACAGAGAGATTGCACCTAAGGTGCTCTTGATCTTTCTTGTTTTCCAAAGTCATTCTGATCCTTGGGATGGCGAATTTTACTTTTATTTATGTTTTTGAGTTCTAATTAAATTATATTTGTTTAGTTTGTATTATCTTTAATGTTTAGAGCTGAAGACAAGTTATTAAACATTTCCTGATCAACTGGTATTGCTTGATATTTAGATATGGGATTCATACACTGTGAAGGCTCAGGCATTCAAGACGGCCATTGAAGCTGCCTGCATGCTTTTGAGAATTGATGATATAGTGAGTGGAGTCAAGAAGAAGCAGGCCCCTGGAGCCCAGACTCCATCAAAGCCCACTATTGAGCAGGAAGGCGATGCAGACAATGAGAACATGATTCCGGAATGAGAGTAAATGCAGTTGGCTGGATTGCATCTCTGACCTGTAAATGAAATTATCTTTTGCGCCTCTCACTTGATATTGATTCGTTGAAAATGTGGCATTCGTGTCTTTACTGCTGTTTGGCCTGGACATGGAGTCTCCTTCGATCGAGTTGCTGGTTGAGACTAGTGGTTTATTGTTTCTGTGTCACCATGGATTCTCCAGTTTTTTTTTTCTTCTGAACTTCATACTTCTTCTCGTCACTTTTTCTGAATTGCCCCAAAGGTGTAATTTGCACTTTCGGTTGCTCTTTTGCACCTCATTGTGCTGTACTTGAACGCCCTCTTAAATGTTTAGAAAATTTTGTTTTGGAGCCATCTTCTGTTAGATTCTAATGACTTTCGCAGCTTTGAAGGTATTGTAAGAGCTTTGCAAATGGTTTATATGTAATTCTTAGTTGCGATCTTATTAAAATTTACTATGTGGGCATTCACGAAATTGCTGAGGTAGGACGTTGTCATTTCAAGTTACATGCTTTTCATTCTTTTTGATGATTAATATGGAACGCAATTTGTTGTACATAATAATATAAATGTCGTATGTACGGATATTATCAATGTTTTCTTACCTTCGATATTTTTCTTTGTTTGGTATAGATATATATATATATATGTGTATATATATATATATATATATATTAGGGTTTACACATATCCTATCATGCCAGACCACTAAACTAATTTGAAATGGAGATCAATGCATTGCCTGTAGTGTGATCAGGACTAATAATTGATTGATAAGGATGCGTCCTTCTATGTACGCGAGAAAAACGAGTATGTACTTTGCTCTCTAGAAAATTCAGATAAATCCAGGACGAAATCGATTGCCATATTTTCTTCTTCATTTTCGACAAATCGAAAACAAATCGTTCCATATTTGTGATCTTATTTATTGTTGAATGCTATATTTCATTTTCATTTTACCTTTTCCCCTCGTGTTCCTTTGTGATTCCCCATCTGCAAACGCACCCAAAATGGCCAAGCTCTTTCTTAAGAGTGTATTTTTTACTAAAGTTGGGGCATGTTTGATTACATCCTATATAGTATTTAAATCCAATGAAATTATTTTATAAGTACATTTGATTTGGTGGTAGATTTTTTATGAGCTGCGTGGCTTGAAATTCGATTTGAATTTCAAATTTCATAATATTGTCTATAACAATATTACCTGTGAGGTGAGATGCATGAATTTTAATTAAAAGAATTTTTATTTCAAAACACACACATTTATCAAGTGTTTAAAATGTGAGTTTCATCAATTTAAGAAATTTAACATTTTATACTTCTAATTCAATATCAAATATGTCCTTGGTATAATGTATCCGTTAGTTGGATGGATAAAATATGTGCCAAAGTGATGTAATATTTTTAATTTAGTGAGGAAAGAGAAAAACATTAAATAAAATACTCATGTATTATTTATTCAACCAACTTAATGTATTACACCGGCTGCAGGATTTACCAGACCTTGCTCAGGAGTCCTTGGCATTTTTTGGGCAAAAAGATGGTGACAAATGAAGGAAAAGGGGCAAAAAGATGGCGACAAATGAAGAAAAAAGGGCAAAAAAAATCAGACTCGTAACCAACATTAAGGGAATTAATGAGAATTCATACTATTTTTTTGGGGGGGTGGGGGGTGGGGGTGGTGGTGTGAAAATGATAAGTTATTCAAGGAGTACAGTGCTGCTCTTATATTTTTTAGGGGGAGTATTTTAGAGTCCGTTTGGATATATCTTTAAATGGATTTTTTCAAAAAAAAAAAAAAAAAAAGGTTGGAAAAAAGTCAAAATATGTCAAATTGTAGGTTTTTTTTAAAAAAAAATATTATCCAAAGTAATTTCAAATGAAAACATATTTTAAAACACTTTTAATAATTACATCCAAAGATAAAATTATTTAACTTAAAAAAAATCTACTAAAAAAAATACGACTTGAAAAGTATTTTTTTGAAGCCCCATCCATTTAGCCTTGATGCTACGTTTGGTTCTTAAATTTCACTAAAAAAAAAATAGAAAGAAAATTTTTACACTTCAAATAATTATACTTTATACTTTATTTTTTAATACTTTTTATTTTCCTTCGATTTTTTCTCTATCAAAATTCCAGATGCAAACACTGCATAAATAAATACAAGAGATCAAGAGAGAATGCGACAGGGGCCCGACTCATTCTCTCAAAACACGTTTTCAGGCCCTGAAACGGGAAAACGTTTTCCCACAAGCATCTAAATTTTAGAATCGATGGCAAACGCGAAATTTGTCCGAAACCACAGGACTATTTCCATAGCAATCAACCCCACCGATCCCATAAAATCCGTACTCTTTGGCGCGCTACTTCGTCCACACGGAACACACACGCAAACACAGAGTGTTTGAGTCGGACATGGGGAACCGCCGTTTCGTGCCCACCAGCGACGACGAGGACGACGCGCCGGCGCTTTCTCGCAAGTCGAAGGGCATTGAGGGCGAGAACCAACGGAAACGCAAAAAAGTGCACATCCCCGAGGATGAGGAGGAGAAGGATGTGGACGAGGCGAAATTGAGTGAGCTCAATAAGAAGAAGAAGAAGAAGGAGGAGCCCGAGGCGGGGGGCGCGAGTGAGCATGAGGAGCAGGAGGATGTTGAGGCGGTGCCGCTGGGGGAGGTGTTTAGGGTTTCTGGGAAAGGGAGAGGGAGGAGGACTCATTACTCGTCCTTCGAGTACGATGGTCTTCAATATGAGCTTGTGAGTTTTTGTTTTGTTTTTTTGGTGGGTTTGATGCCTTTGAATTTTAATGCAATATTTAGGGTTTTGTTATCTTTTTTAGCCGAATTTTATGGGGAACTGGTATCAAACTAGGGTTTAATTTTGGTCCTACTGAGTTTTTTGATTTTGGGGAGGTTTATATATCTTATTTTGAGCTGCTTTTGTATTCTCATGCTTATTGAAAATGGAGGGGAAAGACATGGAATTTCTGGTTGTCGTTATTGAAACTGTTTCTCTATCATCTTTGAGCATAATAGAAAGATAACAGATTGAAATTTGAGGTTGACTGTGTGGGTTGGGATAAGCTAAGGCAGTCAAACTGTGAGGTTCTGCGGGCTGTGGATTTTAAGTTGAGGTGGTGATGCAAGTTTTACAACAAGAGATGCAAGTAAATCAAAGATTTAAAGTTTGACCGTCTGAATTTGTCCTTTGCAAAATAGACCTCAACGAATACTGGAATCTCAAGATAGATCTAGAAGTTATAGTGGAATCTCAGGTTTGACATGAAACTTGCAATGTGGTTCAACTGAAACTGGTGTGGACCTATCTGTGAAGGTTTGTTTGCCATCAAGCCACACTTAAGCTTAAAATTTCATGATAATTCTGACATGGTAATTAAAAATGGAACTGCTCTGATGTGGTTTTGTGTCATATATGGACCTCTGTTTTGTGGTGGAACATAATTTTTGAGAAAATATTCATGGATCTCTCCCCTCTTGATACCCCTTTTCCTCGAATGGTAGTTCTTCTCCCATATATCTTAACTTTCTTGTTCCTCATATGTCAATGTCTATGGAAATATTTGTCTGTGATGTACTACTTTCAAAAGCTTAAACTCTCTTAGATGTTATCTCTGGCTAAGATGTTTGTTTCTGATTATGGAACACTGCTATGGTTACCTCTCAAACGAATCTGTCCATGTAGCTCCTGTAAATCTTCAGATCATTCAGGACAATAATTTTTTGTGGATTGTTCTTCTCCACTCTCTTGAGATGTCATGATTGGAAGTTCCCAGCATCATAATGATGTTAAGCAATGTGTTTAGTTATTTTTCTGTTGAACTGGTTCTCACTCTGTTATGATTTATTTTAGGAGGATCCAGTGCTTTTGGTTCCTGAGAAAGGAAATCAGAAGCCATACGTGGCCATAATTAAGGTAATGCTCCTCTATTTCTTCTCTCTTTCCTCTAAAGAACAAGTTTTTGTGATGATGTACAAATTTGTCTGCTGGAATTCGAAATTTGAGAACTTGAAGCCGCCATTGCTGACCTTCTGGTGCAGATGACAACTTGGTATTGTATGATGCTTGCTTGTGTCTGCTGATATGGGAAGGGGGAGGTTCTCTTGATATTATCTTTTAGGGTGCTCATTATTGTCCCCCGTCCCTAAAACGGAAGTTTGAAGAATATGTTTGAATTACCTTGAGTACCTTTTGTAACCCTCTCTCTTATATATCCAAAGATTAAGTTATTGGGTGGTTTTGAAATTGTTGCATCCGTATACAGCTATACTATACTATTTTCTGCACTAAAGGGTTTATGGTGCTCCTCCGTGGCTCCTTTAGGTTGATGCGATTTGAGTCTCAATGCTTTGCTTTCTTTCACAGAATTGTTCATGTAATCTGATATTGTCTCAGCTTTAAGTGGTATTAAGTTCTTATTCTGCATACAGGATATTTCTCAAACCAGGGAAGGGGCTGTAATGGTTACAGGACAGTGGTTCTATCGTCCGGAGGAGGCAGAAAAAAGAGGTGGTGGAAATTGGCAATCACATGATACTAGGGAGTTGTTCTATAGTTTTCACAGAGATGAAGTACCTGCAGAATCTGTTATGCACAAGTGTGTGGTGCACTTTATACCTCGAAATAAGCAGATTCCACCTCGCAAACAACACCCAGGTTTCATTGTCCAAAAGGTATATGACACTGAACAGAGGAGGCTTTTTAAGTTAACGGATAAAGACTATGAAGACAAAAAGCAGGATGAGATCAATCTTCTTGTTCGGAAGACTCTCTTACGGATTGGAGACCTTCCCGACCTCGAGCCTGAGGATGTTACTGTGGATCACGAGGATCAGATAAAGAGTAAGCGGCTTTTAAGAAGGAGGAATGTGTCACCTTTGGATGTGTCCAGGGACGATGACGGACTCAGTAGATTTCAATCACTTAAAGCAGAAACTCCTGGAAGTACTGCTGCTACCGCATCAGAATATTATGCTATTCTTTCAAATTTTAAGACTTTGACTGGGGAAACTCAGCGTGACAAGTGGTTGGAGAAGCTTCTCCAGTCAATTCAATTTGTATGCACTCCTGCGGGCAATAAACAGAATGCTGAGGAAGAACTGGGTGGAAACAAGAATGAGGACTCAAATAACAGAAATGAATCTCATAATAAGGCCCCAAATGACAGAAATGAATCTCATGATAAGGCCCCAAATGTGAGTATTGATTTTTTTTGTCAGAAATCTGAACATTGGTAGAGTATCTTTTTATTATAAATCTGATTGGTTAGGAGTTTCCTTGATGTTTTCCTGTTGTATGTGTTTTATAGGGGGATGCATCATTTGACTGGCCAGATGCAGCTGTTCCTGCAGTGGCGGCTCTTGAGAAAGCTGCACATGAGACACTTTCAGTAGATTTTCAGAAATATAACCAAAAGATGCGGCAATTAACATTCAATCTGAAGGTAGCCTTTACAGGTTTTTATTATAAGTTTTTGCGTGCAGGTGATCGTAATTTTACTGTTGGATATCTCATATGAGGTTGTAGTGACTTGTTCTTGTGAATTTTGGATTTCTGTTTGAATGCTTTGAGATGATTTAATTGTCCTTGATTGTGTTCATTTTTTGTGGGGTGTGTGTGTATGTGTGTGTGCTTGTTTTGGTTTTGTCTTTTCCTCCCCTCTCTCTATTCAAGTTTTCTTCTATGTTCCATCTTTAAATGTCTGCATTCTTTTTTTAATTTTCTTAACCATGGCAGAGCAATGCTGTCTTGGCACGACGTCTTCTGAAGGGGGAACTGGAACCTGCTCAGATATTAAATATGTCACCTAATGAATTAAAGGTCGGGTTATTGCTTTCTTCAAGTTCATCTTGTTCAACAGTTTTTGTTTAGTTTCTTTTTTCTTGTATCTGTTTGTTCTTTTTTCTCTCTTCTGCTTTTTGTTTTTTATAAAATTTTATCGGGCAGTGCAGTAGATGTTTGTGGCATCCATAATAATATGAAAATTAGAAGTTATATTCAACCGCTAAAAGTGTTCCTATACTTGCTCCTTTTTCTAGTATTCTGTTGTACATTTTTGGCAAATTGTTGGGTTCACTAGTACCATCTTTTTGTCAAACCTTCTGGTTCTGTATGAACCTCCTACAGCAGAGATTTCTTTCTTAATTTGTTCCCGCCTCCTGACATTCTCCGTTCAGTTTGAGCCTCACCTGATTTTAGTTGGCTTAGCTGCATGAATTATCATTAGATTCATCGATAATGGAATATCTTCTGAGAAGGAAAACCTTTCCTGGAGCTGGCATTTCATGTGAAAACTCTTTAGATTTTTCTCCCTCTTCCTGGTTTTGGGGTGTCAGGTAGATGGAGGAGGTTCTTTCCTAATTAATCTTGGCATTTTAACTGAAATTTAGTGGATTGAAGGTGCTTATGATTTCTGCCTATATACATCAGACAGTCAGTATCTGATGTGTGCCATTATGCCAAGTGTAATTGATATCAGTGGAATCTTTTTACTCATGTTTTCCAGGAGGGTTTAACGGCAGAGGAAATAGCAAGCAGGCAGCCAGAGGAGTCAGGCCACATGCAGGTTATTCTGTGTTTCCTTTGATGATTTTATTTTGTAGGAGAGACCTGATTTCTCGTATTATCTATCTATCTATCTATCTATCTATCTATCTATCTATCTTTCTTCTTATTATAAAAGTTAGAATAACTTATCGGTGTTTTAAGTTTCTTCCTTTTTCTGTAAATACTAAAATAGTCTTGTATAAGTAATAGTAAATAATATTTATTCATGGCCTTTTAGTAATTTAAAAATTAAGAGTTGGACTTCAAATTAAACACTAAATGAAATAAATATCATGATTATGAATAAAGAGTTGGACCTTTAAGTGGACTCTGTAGTACTAAATTTTTGTCATACAAAAAAGTTAATAAATAAAAAACAGCTGGCGATCCTTTTCAATCTGTCTACTTTAGTCAAGAAATAATTTATTAAATAGATTATTTTTTTATAACACTCTTGGATATTAATTGTAAAATGATTTCCTTTTCTAATAACTTTAAACCCATTAGACCAATTTACTATATCTTTCTCATTGTGATTTGTGGAGTAATTCATGAAAAAGAAAAAAAATACAAAGTTTGTAGGCAATATAAAATTAAAAAAAAATTACAAAACGCGACTAAACTTTTGAGGATTATGTTAACCATTTATCAATAAATTATTATTAACACTCAAATAAGT
Source organism: Petrea volubilis (assembly GCA_026212405.1). NCBI lineage: Eukaryota > Viridiplantae > Streptophyta > Magnoliopsida > Lamiales > Verbenaceae > Petrea > Petrea volubilis. The sequence goes on from CM047880.1 coordinate 16,848,578, forward strand.
AACTGAAATTTGCAATTAATAGAGTTAAAAATTATTAACATGTATCTTATATGATTGTAAATAAAAGATGATTCATAAGTAGAAATTATAATTATTTTTAACTAATTGCTTTGAATTGGAAAAAGGATATATAAAATTATATCATATTGTAGTGAATAAATGATAATGTAGAAATAGAAAGCTTAAAAAATATGTAGACGACAAAATGAATATAAAAAAGTTATAAGTGGAGAAATTATGTTTCACAAACTTCACATTCAATGAGGAATGAATTAGGAAAACAAAACAATAGAGCAAATCTCATAAAGAAAAATATATATGCTGCAAAGAGAAGTAAATAATAAAACTAAAAGAACGTTAAGGATACGATGCAATCTTAAATAAAAAGATAGTTATCAAGTTCTAGAAAAAAAAATTATTAATAAAATATACAACAAAGGATCTCACAATTTTACATTAATTTTATGAAAATAAGTAAAAATAATCTACATTGCTTTCACCATTTATTGGTTGAAATATTTATTTAGAACTTTGTATAAATAAACAAAAATTCAAAAAACTAATAGTATGGTAGTGATTTGGTGTAGGAGTTGCTAGATGGTGCAATGGATAAGAGGAGACAATGAAGGTGGAGGTGGCAGTGGAGTTTGTTATAAAAGTAGTAGTTATAATATGAGATGTTGATTTAATGGCAACGGTGGAGGAGATGACAATAAAAATGAAGACCGGGGTGAAGGTGAAAGTGAATGAAAATAATTAAGGATTTGAAAAAAGAGCATAGGCATGATAATGGTGGTGTATATGATAGAATAATGTGATTAACATAAATTTCGACTTTACTATATTAAAATTAGTAGTAGTGGTAGTAGTTCTATGATGGAAAATAGTGATATAAAGAAGTGGAACCGTAGACCACCTAAATATGAAATGCGAAATACTTAGTATATCTAATTTACTAAAAAAAAAAAATGAAAATTAATCTCATTTACTATATACTAGAAGTTTCACAAATATAATGATAAATAAGAATGATAGTTAAGCTATTTTACATTTATTAATTAACGAATACAACACTGACAACATGTATTACAAATAAAAATTAACTCAATCAAATTTTATTACAAGAAAAAATATGCAAACATACTTTAGACAAATGATATAAAAGTTTATGGTTATTCAATATCAACTTTAACATCTGTACATATGAAAGAAAGAATTTTAAAAATTATATTAACATATTTAATTTCAATATGATTGATTTTATTTAAAGTGTACACATATAAAAAAGTTTAATTAGTATATTTTATTGACAAACATTTAAAAGACATTTTAAACATACTTAAAATCAATAGTGAAGAAAAGAACTACTAGAAATACTTTAACAAAGAAAGATGATAAGTAGTTATTAAGTAAATATAAATGTTAAATAATTTTACGCATATGTTAATGGTAATATACATGCACATCTCTTTATTTTCAAATATCAAAAACAAGTAAAAACTACCATCAAATATTGATAATTCTTTCTAAAAATAAATTAAGATATATATTTGATCATGTAAAAACTTTCAATTACAATATTCTAAACCTTTGATAGATTAATCTTAGTAACTTACTTATAAAACAGTTTCTATCAAGAAAAAATTATAAAAAATCAACATAACCTTAAGAACTATTAATATGATATCTAATAATAATATAATAATAAACTGATCAATTTCATTAGTTTTTTATTCATTCATAATATTCCTTTAAAAAATTAAAATATTCTTAATGTATTTATGTTGTACCATAATCAATATTTTTCTAAAAAAATAAGACAAGCGTTAATGGTCACGCGCAAAGCGCGTGTTCCTTACTAGTGGAGATGAAAATCCTCTAGCTGCTTTATAGTGTCAGATTTTCATTATTTTCTTTTGATTCATATATTCTCTGTTTTATTTATGGGTTCTTTTTCTTGGGGCCAGATGACTGATGCTCGTTGTAAAAGATGCTCGGAGAAACAAGTGGGTTTGATAGATATTATTCAGACTGGACATGGTGATCGATATCAGGTTTTTATATTGGCTTAACTCTGGTTATCTGTATATATTTTATGTGGAATTACTCAGCAGTACATTGATATGGGCAGCGGGCTAAAGCTCAAAGCACTTCAAACCTTGTGGATTAACTTGGATCTGAACTCTCACCTAATACTACGGAGATATTACGTCTTTCCATCTTTTCTCAGACTGTTAAACACGAAAATCGTATAATTGGTTTTGTCTTTCACTGCATCTTTGTTTCTAAGATGATTTTTTCTTATTATGGATAATTTCTCATAAGTAATGGGAGGCAGGTCCTATCCGGTATAACCATGTTTACCTTTTATGTACTCAGCTGGAATGCGTTGCCTGTGGTAACACATGGTATGCTTCTAGAGATGACGCTGCCTCACTGACAATAGAAGGGCCGAGTACTGGCAAGACTGTCGGCACTGCACCATTAGCCACTGCCAAGTTTGAAGATGTTGAGAAGAATTTGGTGAGTCCGCGCGGAGCCGATAGGGGAGGAGCAAACGATGCGCTGAAGAAATCAACGGAAGCCTATGTGCCGGTATTAGATAAACAGAAATCTTTCAACAAAACACGGGCCGAGGAAAATCCACAAACCAGCAAGGCTAAGTAATGTATAGTTGCTTGATTATATCTATCTGGCTTATGTAAATGGGGATATCACATATGTAATATAATACCTAGACCTTGTTATCTCTGTAGCTGAGGCGTGACAGGGGTAGAGAAGACTGTGTATTAGGTCTAGCTAATAGTTAGGGTAAGCTGATAGTTGGTCCTTTAATCTTATCTTGTCTAATGCTAATGTGATTCTCTACAACAGGGATTAGGAGGACTTTAAGAAAGTAGTAGGCTGGGTAGCAAAACTGACAAGTCGGTTGGTCCATTTTCATGTTATGCTAATCCGACTTATTAATTGATCAACTTTGTTAGAGTGTAGACATATATATAAAATACCAGTATACATTTGGATCATTCCCGCTATAGGCAGAGACAGAAGATCGTTTGAGAGAGACATTATTCGTGAACGTGTTAGGAGAATAGTTAAGGACTTAAGGTCACTAATTTAGGGTGGACGGAGGTGTTCCAAAACGATCTTCATATTTATATGTTGGGGTGTTCGCGAATGCTTTTCCATTTAGACAAGTTAAATTTGTAGAAAAAATCGAACAGTAAAAGTAGGAATCCTTTGGAAAAGGGGTTAATTACGCTAAGTACTCCCATTTTTTGTTTTTGGGTGTTTTGTAAATTGATTCCTTTATCTGGGAAGAGGAACACGCGGGGTACTTGGATTGTGTTTTGTAAGTTGATTTCTAATTTTTGAAGAGGTACCTATGGGATACCTGACGTCTTTAAAATGTGCGCTTATGGTGCTATTTCGTTTTCTGATGAAATCTTTCGAAATATTCCGTTTAAAAAGTTAGATTAATTGCAGTTTGACCCTCTTGTGGCTTTAAAAAGTGAGAAAATTATACTTCTGTTCCCACTTTTATTTTAAAATGTATTTAGTCATATTAATTTTTTGTTTTACACACCACCCACCAATGGTTTAGATATATTTTGGCAGTGATCTACAGTGTGTGTTTAAAAAAGAAAACTTGAAATGTACCTAAATATGTCAAGAGAAAATATATATGAAAAATTAAGAACTAATTGAGTGTTTGAAAAAGAAAAGTTTAGTATTTACAAGAAGTTGGGTGTTTGAAAAGAAAAGTTGAAGAGTATTTAAATGTGTCTAAGAATTTTTTTTTAACAAAATAAAAATAAAATAAAGAAACAATTTTAAGTTGGGATTGTGTTGCTTCTTAGTTAGGAGTGTGTACAGTTTGGTAAACCAGCGGAATTGTATTGAAACTAAAATTTCGATTCGATATAAATTTCAGTATGAATCGAATATCGAATCGAAATTTCAATTCAATATAGGGTATAATTTTTTTGAGTCAACCTTTGAGTGAGTCTTTGAATTGTTTTTTTTTAGAAAAAAAATTAGTAATCCAGCGCAAAATCGAGCAATGTTGAAAAAAATTTCAGCACGTACTGAACTAAACGATTTCGTATTTGGTATACATATTTGGCATACTGAATTTTGGTATATTGATTTTTCAATAAGGCATGTATTGAACCGACTGAATGCACACCCCCTATTCGTAACATTTTGGACAACTTTAAAAATAACTAAAAGCATTAAAGTGTTTTTTTTTTCCACTTTTCCAAACACCCTCTCTCTCTTTTTTTCTCATGGAAATATCAATCTTCGGAACCGAATAAATGCAAAAACAATTCTTTGCGATGCTAAATTAATTATACAAAAGTCTAAACACGAGTTATCTGAGATGGTGGGGTTATTTTCTCTCTTTCCTTTTCGTTCCAACTTCCAATTGTAGCGTAGAGAGAGAGAGAGAGAGAGAGAGAGAGAGAGAGAGAGAGAGAGAGAACCTTGAAAGATTGTTTCGTCAATGCATTTCAATATCGCTACTGAGTCCCCTTCGATTATGACAGGTTCTCAAAATTTCAATCTATTATTTGGCACCGCAAATCTTGCATTTCTTGTTTTCATAACTTTATGTTATAATGTTGAAACTAACAATGAAATGTCAAAACATCAGTTCCAATAGGTTGAGCTAGCTTTTGTGTGTGTGTGTGTGTGTGTGTGTGAGAGAGAGAGAGAGAGAGAGAGAGAGAGAGAGGAATTGGAAATTGCGATTGACCGGCGACCGTCTCACCACATGCACTTCAGTTCAACATTATTTTGCCAAGAACCCCACTCCCACCCCTCCTCTATGTCCAAAATACCCTTGCAAACTTTGAGTCCCCGTCTCTTTGGGTTTCAAAATCTTTCTAAAATGTCTTTTACAACAATAACAACATATATATAACTTTTTATTTGATCAATATCAAATCTCATATTATAATTATTCTTATTCTTATTCTTATTCTTATTCTTATTCTTATTCTTATTCTTATTATTATTATTATTATTATTATTATTATTATTATTATTATTATTATTATTATTATTATGTTGTTGTTGTTGTTGTTGTCGTCGTCGTCGTCGTCGTCTTTTCGGGGATAGAAAATATTTTGAAGGAATAGAACGAAATAAACTCCAAGTTTTTGCCATGATATAGTGTCAAATGTTAAATTTAGTTTCTGTCTTGCAATTTAAAAATTTTGATGGGGGTAATAATTTGATAGCTAAATTCATAAGAACAAAAAGTCATATGATGCTATTGCTTGCATGTAACAAGCGTATTAAAAACATTAACATTTCTCATGTCTAATAATTTAAACTAGATGAAATGATCACGTAACACACCTACATATAATATTATAAGATTCTATGGTTCTATTCCCCCCACCCCACCAGCCATCCCATAATCCAATCAGAAAAAGGGAGGGGGGGGGGGGGTGCGAGAAGAAGGGCATGCATGTTTGTTTTGTTTGGTTATGCAAGTTTATTGTGCATATTATTTGAATTTAGTGTTGCTGGATTGGTTTCTACACAGTTTTCTTGATTCTTCAAAATAAGGAAAAATTTCAGAGCACTTAAATTTCCAACTCCTGCTGCTACTAACTGTTCTCTGAAAAGTGGTGCTTTTTACACCTTCTTTTTGTAGAATGTATATCTGATGAAAGTGAGACAGGGATCATTTATCTCTAGATCTGAAGTGGGGTATGTCTGTTTTCCATGTAATGTACTTCCCAGTGGTGTGTAAAAAAAATGTTGTCTTTGGTGGCCATATTGGGCAATTGTAGATTGGTTCTTTGCTTGAAAGTCACAGTTCCAATGGGATAAAAATTGGATCTTTAATGGTTGCGTTTAGTATTGTGTCTAGACATTGTTGGTAGGGTCCATTTCAGTTGTTGACAACGTGCTTCAGATAAAACTTTACCATCAGCTACAAGGGAAAACCACAGCAGAAAAGTCCAACAGCTCTGAGTCCAGATTTGAACATTTTTGGACTCTGGGCTTATGACTCAGCCGTTGCACTTGCCTTGGCAGTAGAGAAAGCAACATTAAGGCATGGTAGATTTCTAAAGGAAGATATTTCTAGAAAGTCAACAGACCTTGAAGGCTTTGGAGTCTTGAGCACTGGAAAAGAGCTCATTCAGGTATTATCCAGTACAACTTTTAGAGGTCTCGCCGGAAACTTTAAGTTAGTCGATAGTCAACTCCAATCACCCCCTTATCAGATAATCAATGTGGTTGGTCCAGGAGCTCGAGTGGTAGGATATTGGATGAAAGAGAATGGAGTTGTTAAACAGCTAAACTTCAGAAATTCTGAAACAACTACATACTCCACTAGCAAGCCCAACATCAGGTCCATTATATGGCTGGGTGATAAAACATAACCACCGAAGGGTTGGGTGATCCCAACAAATGGGAAGAAACTAAGAATAGGAGTACCTGTTATTGATGGTTTTCCTGAGTTCATTCATGTCACCTGGAATCCTGACAATTCTACAAGTGGAAGGGTACCGTATAGATGTTTTTAATGCAGTAATGGAAGCACTACCATATAGCATGCCGTATGAGTACATTCCTTTTGCAACATCTGACCACATGAGTGCCGGAAGTTACAATGATTTAGTCTATCAAGTGCACCTAGGAGTAAGCATTTCTCTCTGCTTTTCAGTAAGTATATTTATTTTTCCATCTCTTTGTGAACTTGGATAAGATGTGGTGTGCATGTAGCCTGATTGCTAATCGTTTTCTGATCAATGGGCAGACCTTTGATGCTGCAGTTGGAGATGTAACCATTGTAGCAAATAGGTCACAGTACATTGACTTCACCCTGCCTTATACGGAGTCTGGAGTTTCAATGGTTGTGCCAATCAAAGATGATAAGAGCAAAAATGCATGGGTCTTTTTAAAGCCTGTGACTTGGGAACTTTGGTTGACAAGCTTTTGCTCATTCGTTTTCATAGGTCTTATTTGGATTCTTGAACATTGAATTAATGAAGATTTCAGGGGCCCTCCTTGGCATCAAGTAGGCACGATATTCTGGTTTGCCTTCTCAACCATGGTCTTCGCTCGCAGTAAGTCACAATCTCTTTCCAGGGCAATACATTAACACTCTTTAATTGCTAAGTTTTGGTTTGGTTGACTCAATATAGATTATGCAAACTAGATGCTTGATTTCTCAATTTACTTAAAGATTACACATATCTCATCATAAGTTTTACTGGTTTCCTTTTTTTGTAGAGGAGAGGGTGACAAGCAACTGGGCTAGGTTCATACTGATCACATGGTTCTTGGTTGTTTTTATTCTAACCAAAAGCTATACAGCCAGTCTTACTTCCACGTTGACGGGCCAGCAGCTGAAGCCTACCATTACAGATATCAATGAGCTTATTAGAAACAATGAAAATGTGGGCTATCAAAACGGATCATTCGTTTTTGGACTTCTAAAGAATCTGAATTTTCCTGAATCCAGACTTGTGGCGTTTGAGACCCTAGAGGAAATTGATCAACTTTTCACCAAAGGGAGTAGAAATGGAGGTACAGCAGCAGTTTTTGATGAGATCTCGTATATGAAGCTGTTCCTTGCCAAGTACTGTTCAAAGTACACTATCGTTGGTCCCACATACAAGGCCGGTGGTTTTGGCTTCGTACGTGACCCTCCTTCATCTCCTCCATTTTACCTGTAAAATGCTCATGCGCATTACATTTTATCGCTCATCTTATTGTTTCATATATACGTAAATGTTACCGCAGGTCTTTCCAATAGGTTCTCAACTGGTACGCGATGTTTCAAGAGCGATACTAAACGCCACAGAGGGTGAAAAGATGATGGAGATTGAAAGAACATGGTTTGGAGAAAAGACCAAATGTTCAGACTCTAGTAACTTAATCCCATCCAACAGTCTTGGCTTAGAAAGCTTCCGGGGGCTCTTTTCCATTGTAGGAACCGCTGCAGTGTCAGCCCTCACAATCTATGTGATTAAGTTCCTACACGAAAACTGGAACGTCGCAGCAGATCACTCAGATCCTGCTCCAACAATATGGAGCAAGACAACAGAGTTACTTCAAAGGTTTGACAGCACAGATGTCACTTCTCATACATTCAAGAACATTGAACGAACACAAGAGTAGGAGGGGTATTAAATGTTAAATATATTCTCTATTGCAATTTTTTTTTTTAAAAAAAAATCGATGGTATTTAATGGCTAAAGCTTCATAAGAACAAAAAATTATACGCACCAAAAACCGGTTTACATGTGACAGAGAAGATTTAATATGTAAAGATATATGTATCATGGATGGTGTTCGGGTGGTTAAAATGCTTACTCTCAAATTCTATTCAGTTGTGCCATTTATGATAAATGTTCATTAATTGTGTACTCTTCAGCTTAAGTGTGAACAAATGTCGACCACTGATGGATTAGTATCGTGTTGACGAGTCCAATGATGTACTAATTGTTAAAATATTGATTATATTCGCTTTTGAACATGAAAAAGTATATATGATCTAGTGAGGGAAGTAAGGTTGCTAGTTGCTGATGATTAATTTTCGTCTAATTAAAAAATGACAAGTGTAAATTAAAAATATTAAATATCAATTATGTTTTTATTAATATTTTGTAATTTATTAAATTTAATTTTAATATTAAATAATTAATTTAATTAATATTTTAATATTTATATTCACTGAGATAATTGCATTCAACTATCTTGAGGTATGGCTAAATTACAAATGAAATCCTCAATTTCTGAAAATTATCAAGACAACCTTGAGATATGCAAACGTTATACATATGTAATCATTCATTTATTGTCGTTAGTGTTTTTAATAGAAACCGTTAAATTTTAACATATTTTGCCTATTTTACCTTTTTATCAAATTTGGTCAAATTTTATAAATTATATAGGGTTGATTTGGTAATGTTTTGAAATACATGAGGTTTGTTTTGTAATATTTTATATTAACTTAACAAACAAAATCGCTAATAACCAAGAAAAAAAATATACAAATCTTAGAATCTCCATTGAAAAATTGGGAATTTCATCAAAAAAAACTAAATAAATATTAATTATTTTTCGTAATACGCCACATATATGATACCTTAAATATCATTTTTGCTGAAAAAACTAAACTATTAAAAAACATCATTTTCGATGAAAAAAACACCATGCATTACAAAAGATTTGAGTGAATTTTGTCTTTATCATATCACTATTAGCATTATAATTTAGTATGTATACCTTAGTGTTATATAGGAAATTTTCAAATTTTGGGGGTTAAATTTGTAATTTTGTCACATCTCAGTGTAGTTTAGTATAATTTAGCCTTTTTCCAGTAATAAAAGATTTGAGGGCACTTTTGTCTTTCTCTCATATTCGTTAGCATTATAATTTAGTGTGCGTACCTTAGGATTATCTAGGTAATTTTTAAAAATTGAAGATTTAATTTGTAATGTAGTCATACCTTAGGATAGCTTAGTGTAATTGTCACGTGTCAATTTGAATTGTTTTGACCCATCAATCAAGTTGTGCAACCTAAATAGTTCAAAGCTAATCAAATGGCGACAAGTGTCACATGATATTGTCTCTTTAAAAATTAAATTTATATTAAAGAGATAAATATCGAAAATGATTGTACTAATTCAAAAGCCTCTTATAAAATGCAATCATTTGGGACTCAAGAGACACACATAAGCTCACAAGTACATGTACAACCTCTCTCGAATGTATGTTACAACAACGTGGACATTCATGAGGATTTTACAATGTCTTTAAAGTACGAGTTCTTCAAGATCTTTGATTTCAAGACAAATCACGACATTCGTTCGCACATTCGGGATGTAAAAATCAAATTATTAGTGCTCTAAAAGATTATTTTCCTTTCAAAATGTATTTTTCTATTATATATTTAAAATATTTGTTAATTTTATTTCTTGTCTTGTAATTTGATTTTGCAGATTCAAAAATTGTGGGATGACTAATATTACTTTCTTTCTCTCTCTCTCTTCCTAGTTATTAAGAGGGGCCAAAAAAAAAAAAATTAATGCACAAATATAAATAAAATCTCCATATCCTGCAAAATGCCTTGTACCATTTTGTACTATGAATTGAAAATAAACTTTAAATAGAAAGAGCTTTGTGCACTCTGCTGCACATTGTAGCTCCATTAAAACCTATAGACAGACTAGCAACCAGAACTTCACCTATAAATACTTCCAGCTTGTACTGTAAGAACTCGAGAAGTCCTTGTCATGATTAATGTTTAACTAACTAAAAGTTTTGAAGACCGTAGTACATTTTTTCAAAAATTTACAAGCTATCTTTTCTTGAAATCGGGCCATGTTATAATGTACTTCCTCATTATCAATGAGTAAAGACAATATGTTTAAATGCATATTAAATTTTCCAACTATATAAAAAATGAACAATGTTATAGTCCATCACGTGAAATATTATCATTTAATATTTTCAAAAATAAATAATTGATTTAATTCTTGCATTCAATGCAATAGGCTCCTACTCTTGAATCAAACCTTAAACCAAACATAATCATTTATATTTTTACGTACATAGTAAGTATATATGCTCATGTTATTGAATCAAGCCTTAAATCAAACATAATCATTTATTTTTCACGTCCATAGTAAGTATATATTGTCATATCGCCACTTATTCAATGAATTAAAACTTATGTTAGACTACTTATATAAAAAAAAATGAAAAATAAAAATGTGTTAGAAGGAGGTTTCCATCATAAAAAAAGAGCACATACCCATAGTAGGGCCAAAGTTAAAGTTTGATGTAATATTAACAAGGATTGATTATTACTATTTTTATTCGACATACCAAAAAAGATATTTTATTATTGTATTAGAGAAATAGAAATATAGTTGGAATGTTTCATTAAAATTTAAGATTTTGGTATGGTACTTTTGATCGATTTATGTGAACTATTCTAATGAATACACATGGATATAATTCCACCTAACCTACAGGCATGACAGTCTCCTTGAGGACACACTCTCCTCGAAGGATAACCTCCTCAAGGTAGACTATGTCTCCTTGATTTGTTTGGCCTACCCTTTGTTGAGCGGCTTGACCATGCTCAGCTTGAGATTATCGCTGAATAGAAAGATGCTTTGACATTTTCAGTAATTGGGAGATCTGTTTCTGTAAGATTTCCTGACATAAAACAAGGTCAAAATTAGAATAGCGAAGCCACTCCTAGCTCAACCCTAATGGACCCTCTACATAAGCCTTATCCCACAAGGGCACGCTCCAACCTTAACTATAAATATAGATATTAGTCGTATTAGGTATTCACTATTTATTTACCTTACTGTTACTCTTATCGAATATTATCTCTTCTTGTTTAATACACATACTTGAACGGGTCTTCATTGAAAATGCTTCCAACAAGATTCATGTGTATTCATCTATTGACAATCTAGGATCCAAAATTAACATTTTTGAACCATTTTAGACATTTCTCGTAACACATTATTGATATCAAATTTGGACATCATTAGATTTGTTACCGTACTCATCCAATCTCGTTTTACCATATTCTTGTACGTAGTTCCAATAGTGAATGCATGATATATACACAAAATGAAATACATAGTTGGTTCAATAAACATATTTTGGTCAGATATAATACAAAATTTACCAAAAAGATATTGGCTTACTGACGACAAAGTGACAACTGAAGTTTGAGAAAAATATAAGATTAGTTTCGCAATTGTGACGAAAACTTAGGAAAAAAGTTGAATTTTTCCCATTCATATATGCCATTTCTTTTATAGGACACAACCATCAACTCAAATATGTTCCATACAAAAGCTGAAATACAATGGTTACTAACGTAAATTGCACAAATAGAGGGATACATCGAACCCCACATTTGGAGTAATTTTTTGGGGGACACGCGTAAATAAATGTAGGGTACCTTCTAATATTTTAATGACCCTATTAATTGCAGATTAATTAGCAGCAAATGCCAAGAGAAACTAATCAATCCAAATCCACATTTTCCAATGGCATAAGATAATATAAGCTCTGCACTGATTGTCCATTTAATTATTGGGGGGACCTAGAAACCCCAAACCACCCCCTGATTTCAAGAGCCGAGAGAGAGGTGTTGTAGGGGTATTTATGTCTTTTCACAGGCTACCAATCTTGAAGGCCCTTAAAAAAAAAGGTGTCCTAAAAAGTAACGCCAAAGATGGACGCATTGCTAAAACACGCACACAACACTTGAACATGGAGAATAGCAGCATATGATGATGGGTCAAAGAAACTGCCTTTTTTAGTCGACATTAACAGAGGCCTGGCAGCTCCATGTCTCTCGTCCTGCAGTGTTCATGTGAGAGAGTAAGATTCTAATGCCCACCCCCCCATCCCGCCCCACCCCATAATCCAATCAGAAAACAAGGTTAAAAAAAAATGTTATGCATGTTCGTGTTTTGGTGCATATTGTTTAACTTTACTGTTGGTGGGCTGGTCTGTCTTCGTTATTTCTTCTCATTTTATCCCCATCTACACTGTTTTCTTAATTCTTCACAAAATTTCAGGGCACTAAATTTGCAACTCCGACTCTTACTGTTCTTTGACAAGTGGTGCTTTTGGCACTTTCTTTTTTAAAGACCATATCTGAAAGTGAGAGGGTTTTCTGGGACAAAGCCTTTGAGCTCAAGAGAAGGAGCAAATGATTGCCCTTTTTAGTGGCATTTTGTTGGGGTTTTCTTTGGCTTCATTTATCTGAGATCTGAAGTGGGGTATGTCTGTTTTCCATGGGAATTGTACTTTTTAGTGGGTTGGTCCTGTAAGTGTGTTTAAAAATGTTGTCTTTGGCCCATATTGGGTACTTCTTTTGTGTATTTTAGATTGGTTCTTTGTTGGTAAGTTTCAGTTCAAATGAGATAAAAATTGGATCTTTAGTGGCTTTGTTTAGTGTTGTGTCTGAAATTATTAGTAGGGTCCATTGCACTAGTTGGCAACGTGTTTGAGATATTGAATCCATCGCTGAAGTGTCTGCAGAATTAGAATCTTTGCTTCAAGCTAGTGTGAGCTATCATCTTCTTGGTTAAAATGAAGATATCAGTATTGGATTCAACGTCATTATACTTGCCGGATTTGTGCCACTTCAGTTATCTTTTCTTCTTTTTCATTTTTCAGAGATCTGATTTTGCTTTGCTGAAAAAAACTAATTTGACATTGAAAAATCGAACTCATAGGTAGTAATTCTATTGCACATGAACTGGTATGCATATCAATGCATAATGTGGTGCTTCTGTTGCCTGCTTGTTATCTTTGTTTAGAAAGACTATTTTATGAGTGTAATTACAATTTGAGTTGATTCTTGGCAAAATTTAATGCTCTCGAGTTGTGTAATTGTCAAGTAAATTTGGCGTCTTTGTAATGTTGCCTTCACTAATTCTTTGTTTTTGACGTATTCAGAAAGGAAGAGTCTATCAATGACGCTAGACTGAGTGAAACATGGAATTAGACTTCGACAAGTATTGTGTTGTAGATGGAAGTCCTACAACTGTCCTCCTGGCTCCACGGCGCCGTTCAAAAGTTGCAAGTAGAAAATCAAATGCAAAGCCCAAATGTGGAAATGATATATTGAGCTGCAAAGTAGACTTCACTGAGATTAGATTTAACCGCTACCGCAGTGCATCTTGTAAAGACACTCACCCCAGAAGAGTCAATGAGGAAGGTAATGAAGTGACGAAACGGGGTTCGGTCTGCCAAAGTTCCAAAGAAGTGAGATTCCTCAAGAGAACTGATGATGCGGTTGTTGGAAGGAAAAAAATTGAATTTTCAAGAGGAAGTGCATCTGCATTTTCGTTTGGAATTATTGATTCATTGTGTAGTTCGGATGAAGATAGCTCATTGGTGGAACGAAATAGGTCGTCTCTCTTAGAACAAAGTACAAGTTTGTCTTGCAAAAACCAGATAGAGTTGCGCTCTCGGGTTCCACAAAATACTTCTTCCTTAGATAAAAGCAAAAAACAATCCACAAATAATCTGCCTTTCGAGGATCTCATGATCACATCTGAGTCTGCAGTTGCTCCAATAAAGGATGGTAACAGCTTACAAGAAAGAGATCCCTCTGTCAATCTGCACAAGTCATTATCAGCAAAATTAGCTTTGCCCCATTCGGCCGTTCGCTCAGAGAGTGATGGATCGAAAGCCTGCAGCCCCAAGGCCCGATTTAGTCCCGTCAGAAAGATTTTCGACCCATTTGTTAAATCCAAATCTCAGAAAAGCTCTTTGAGTTGTAGCAAAGAAACTGGATCAGAAGCAATAAGCAGGCATGTTAGCATGATTAGCAATGAAACAATTTGCAAATCTCTGACGAACGATTTGTCAGACAAGCCACATCATGATCACGATTCAGTCTCTCTTTCTTCTCCTGCACACCTTCACGGCCTCCTCAAGCTGGAAAAGAAACATGGGGTGCCATTTTTCGAGTTTTCAGTGAAGTCACCAGAAGATGTTTTTGTGGCAAAGACTTGGAAGGTTGATAATTCTTTGACTTGGGTGTACACCTTCCACTCACTTCATCATAAAAGAAAGAGTAATGCTAGTGGATGGGGATTTAAAGACAACAGCAGAGAATCCGCTATGGTCGGACAGATGCTGGTATCCTGTTACCTATGTACCGAACTAAAAGGGGCCGGAGCTTTTAATGATTCTATGGTGAGAGAGTTTGTGTTGTACGATACCGTCCTTTCAAGAAAAAGTGTTTTGTCTCAAGATAATTCTAGCTGTGATGGTGGTCAGTTAGAGTCACCAGCTTCTCAGCCTCTGGCAGCAGCAGAATTGCATTCAGATCTAGAAGTTGCAGCAATCGTTATGCAAGTTCCATTTCAGAAGAGAGAAAGTCTGAAATTCAAGGGTGGAGATAGCAAGACGGATAGGCCAACTCCTTCTAACTTGCTGGATCTTTGTCAGCTTGAACAGATAAAGGAGTGTATTTCTGACACTTTGGATCCTGGGAAAATGCACGTTGTGATCCCAGCTGGAAACCACGGTTTGCCAAGTACTGAAAGCCGTGGCCCGTCACCATTGCTAGATAGATGGAGGTTAGGTGGAGGATGCGACTGTGGCGGCTGGGACATGGCATGCCCCCTCCATGTTCTTGGCAATCCTGATTTTCGCATTGCTGAGGGTCACCCTGTGATGGACAATCATCATCGTGTACAACTCTTTGCTCAGGTAATTTTTCTCATCTGGTGCAGGATTAATTGCCTTAACATTAGAGATGGAGTGTGCGTGGTGGGGGGGGGGGGGGGGGGCGGGAGCATTCTGGGGTAGGTGGTTGGAAGGGGCGGTCACCCCTACTAGTTTAGCTAGAGCTATGTTTTCTTAAACTTGAAACTGTTTAGCATAATGTTAGAAGAAACACTTGTTTTCTTGAATTATATAGACGCCTAATTCTTAGTTCTAGAAACAAAACATGTTGTGTATCAATTCTCTTGGTGCGTGGCAATTCTTGACTGCATAACTTGTGTACAGGGAAGAAAAGATAATATACCAGCATTCACAATGAGGGCAATTGAGGATGGGAAATATGCCGTTGATTTCCATGCACAGTTATCTTCTTTGCAAGCATTCTCCATCTGTGTGGCCATTTTGCATGCTGCAGAAGCCTCCACTGCTGTTGGGCAGGAGAGAAGCAAACAAATGTTGCAAAGTGACTCATTGAGGGTATTTGCTGAGGAGGAAATCAAGAATCTGAAAGACGCAATATCAGAGGAGGAGAAATTTAGAGCTAACAAGAAGATGGAAGAGGTCTTGCCATCATTTGTACTCAATCCACCGTTCTCTCCCATTGCTCGAGTATAGAGGCTTGATCACAGGAAGCTAAAATCCCTTGAACAAAGGTTGCCTAAGATTTCGGTGGGCACAACTGAAGGGCTCAAAACCGGCCAGCACAGTTGATGAAGCAAACTGGATCACGCTAAACATTTTGAGGTCGTCATCCATTTGTTGTTCGCATTGCATCTCTCACTCTGGTTCGACTACATTGGATGCGGAAAAACGATTTTCTTTTGGTAAAATCCGGTGTTTTTACAGCCAAAATTCAAATTTAAAATCATACTGTTTATATTCTTTTAGAATGATAGAGATTAGGGAGGGAATAGTGGGCAGTCAGCCTTGAGAAGTAGTGCTTCTTTGAGGCATTTTATTCTTTTTTTTGTAATCTAAGGTTGGTTAAAGTGCTCAAGGGCAAGTTTTTTTTCCAGAGGAGAAGTGGGAGGCTAAGTCCCATGCTCATTCACTTTTTTTTTTCTTTTCTTTTTGTCATTGTAACTATACAATAAATGAAAACAAAACCTTCTTTTTCGTATATACATTGCGGTGGCACTTTGGTGTTCTTTTTGTGGATTTTAGACTACAGTGTATCAGTGTAAGCGACGCGGTTATTTCACTAGGCACTTTTAGTTGGTAAAAAAGAAAACGGGTTATATGTGCAAGCGACTTTGGTTGTTGAAAGAACTTCACAAAATGTCGGAAAAATGAAAGAGCGCCGTTGCCGGGGATCGAACCCGGGTCACCCGCGTGACAGGCGGGAATACTTACCACTATACTACAACGACTTTGTGTTGTTGGAGTTAGTTTTTCATTTTAAAGTACTATGATTACAAATATGGACAAGAAGTAAAATATAAATAACTATATATTTATTTTCATTCTACTATTATTATACTTCAAAAAAAATTAAAAAAAAAAAAAGAAAGAAAGAATCATTGATAGCGTAAAAAGAAAAAAAAACTAATTTTAATTGATTTTTAAATTTTAAAAGTTATTTGACGAAATTTTTCATACGGATCCAATTTAGAGCTATAAAGTGTCTAATTTAATTTTAGAAGTTGCAAAATGCCAAAAATAATTTAATTCAGAGGTGCATGATACCACTTGAATTGGTGTTATTAACTTCTTGGCCTAAAGTGCATGGGGACTAGAAATGCCAACACCTTGTAGTTTTGAGGAGGGTGGAAAGCATTAGTTTTTATTTTTCGGGGACGGAAAGTGCTAAAATGGTAATCTGTGAGGAGCAAAATGCAAATGTTTTGTTCTTTTTTTTTTGTTTTTGGTGAAAATGTTTTGTTCTTTTTAACAAGAGGCACAAGACGCTGCACAGAGTTGTAAAATCGAGTGATAATTGTAATATTTAATTAATTAATGTAAGGGACGACAACGATTCGAACCTGCAAGCGCACAAGCGCTTTTCCAAAACCATGAATTTGACCCATCAATTTTATGGCAAATTCAATTTATTTTCGCCTCAGAAAATCTTTCATAAACCCCATTTCGTAAAACCCTTTTTCCCCATAAAGAAAAAGGAAAAGAACTCCAAAAATTTTACCAGAAATTTTAGACACACTGTTTCGGATTGAAGGGCTTGCCAGTCTTGTCAAGAATTGGTTCTCAAATCTTGTTTCTTAGTTCATCCACGTATCTCCTTTTTGTGGGTTTTAAATTGTTAGGATGCTCAATGACCAAGGAAAAGTGAAAAGCTACAGTCTTGAATGATTGTTTTCTTTTTCTTGGTTGAAAATTCAAATGGGTTCTCTTCAAAACGCTTCCTTTTTAGTTATACATTGGGTTGAAGGGGTCTCTGTGCCTGTTCATGTATTGCCACTGGTGCATTATTGATATCAGGTTTTTTTTGAATGCTTTACTTTTTTGATTGTTTAAGTTAAAAATTTAAAGTCAATGTATGAGTATAATAGTTATGAACATTAATTCTTGATATCAGGGATCATGAGAGGTTGATAGTTATGAGCATTAATTCTTGATATCAGGGATCATGAGTTGTTTATCAGTAGGTTGTTTCCATCGGAGGAAGAAGAACTGGATCTTGATTGGATGACAGAGAGAAACTGTTGACTGGTACTACCGTGTTTACTTCGCAATTTTTTTCATTGTATGTTATTATTGGTTTCTTGTACTGTCTCTGAAGAAGGAATTAGACATAGAGCCATTTGCACTTCAAAAGTGGCAGGAGACGAAGTTCCAGTTTATTTTGGTCAAGTTTGCATGCCAACATTGACACTGTTTGATCGTAAATGATCCAATTTATGTTTAGATATAAATGAGACAACTCCAACAAATAGGATTTATGTTATTATTTGAAATGAAACAAAACAATTAAATTTTGAGCTCCTTCTAGAACATTTCAACTTGGTTGGTTTGAATAGATTTCGATGTGAAATGTGCAAGTGTTTGAGCTTGACTCATGTTTAATCTAGCATATGCTTATTTAAGTTCTGCTGCATGCATAAACAACTCAAGCTCGGGATGTTTTCTTGGTTTCAGTGAGTCCAAACAATTGTAAAATCTCAGCTAGTTTGATCAGCATTTCTCTACATTTTATTAGCCTCACTATCCTTCTTCTTCTTCTTCTTCTTCTTCTTCTTCTTCTTCTAGTAAGAATGTCTGCCGTTATGTGGCCCTAGCCCATGATTATTTTGTGAGATCCACTAGCAGCATTTACCAACAAGAAAAGTTTTCATCAGATTTCACTCAAAAAATGAGACTTCATAATAATCTTGTTTGTACATTTTCTATTTCAGCCTAATTGTTTGTAATGCAGTTACCGCTCCATCCATCTGCTTTCATCACAAAAACAAAATATGAATAAGGGTAGTGTATCACCAAGAAATGAGAAAGTTGCAGTCAAACATAGTAAAAGTCCATCTAAGGGAGCACTCTTTGAGCTCGGCAATTTTGATTATAAAAATGTCACTCCCCCAGGAATTGCCAAGAATACCTTTAAAAGGAACTCTGATGCCCAATCGTCTGAGATCTTAAGCACTTCCGACCTAATATCTGCAGTGGGCTATGCATGGGAGCGTACCAAGAAGCCTCTTTCTGTTCTTCTGTCTAAAACTAATTCCAGACACAAAGCTGAGGTCATTCGGAGTGGTGGCGTACTTCACTATTCTACTGATGAAGAAACTTTTCATGCCTCTACTTCAGCTGATGATCAAACTTGCCCGTTCTATTTGAATAGTGTAGCAGATTCTACAAAATTAGTGCAAGAAAACCTAGATTATTTGAAAGTAAACCAGAACACCTCTTGCCCTCAACCTAATTATGATCTTTTTGCTCTCTGGAGGATAGTCCTAACGAAGTCCAGAACAGTTGATGATTCCTTCACAAAGAATTATTTTTCAAGTAAAGGAATACCACCCAGTTTGGGGAGCATATATGGATGGATGAGTGAAACAGCTCTTGGTAAGCAAAATTCTGTTGAATTTGAGGGCAAAAGAACAAGTAACTATTATACCAGTGATTGTTCAAGAAATTCAGGTGGTGACTGTGTGCCCGCTGATACAACTGCCAGGGTTGACAACTTAACTACAGCAATTTCTGGTTCTAAGCCTGAAGCTGCAAAACCTTTAGATTTATCATTTGGCAAAGCTGCCAACTTGGACATGGAGCGATCTACCACTACACGCTCGGAAAATGATATTGTGCATAGCCAACATGTTGAAGTGACTGATAATAGTTTTACTTCAAGATGTGATGTGGACTCCCAAGACACTAATTTAGCATCACGTAGTCATGATTGTGTAAATAGCATAAAGGAAAGTTGGAATGAACTGCATGAGGATCAAAAAGATCTAGGGATAAAATTTGTCAAAGCAGACACCTCTGAGGTGGATATTAGCTTGTCAGCGAAGGAAAACCGTCAACATACACTTGCAAAGCAAGAGCATGCTTTTGCAGGAGCTATGGCTGGTGTATTTGTCAGCCTTTGTCTTCATCCAATGGACACAATTAAGACAGTTATTCAATCATGCCGTTCTGATAAGAAATCCCTTCACATCATAGGCAGATCTATTATTGCTGATAGAGGTGCATTCTTAGTGAGTAGCTTAATTTGATTATATTGATATTTCACTTTGTGAAGTACCGTGAAACTAATTTGGAGTTTATTCACAGGCATAGTGGGGCTATATCGTGGCATTTCCAGTAATATTGTAAGTTCAGCTCCAATATCTGCTGTCTACACGTTTACATACGAATCAGTCAAGAAAAGTTTGCTTCCACTTCTTCCCAAGGTAATTTAATCCTTTTCTGCAGAAGAAAACAAAAACTGGAGCAATTGTGGAGGAGGATTATGGGCACCAGTATTGTTTTCTGTCTGATCTATGTGTTTCATGACAGGCAATGTTCTAATTTGACTGAAATTATGCCTTTCCTGTTGCAGGAGTATAACTCTTTGGCGCACTGCACAGCAGGGGGTTGTGCAAGTATTGCTACATCATTTATTTTTACTCCAAGTGAGCGCATAAAACAGCAGATGCAAGTTGGCTCACACTACCGAAACTGCTGGTATAATGATGTTGATAATTTCTCGATATACAGTAAACATTCCAGTGCATTAGAAGGAATTCAAACTATTTATCAAAATTGTCTACAAATATTTGCATAACAAATGCACTAACAAGTGCATAATACCACTAAATGAATGGTCTGATAGGATATGGATAGGTGCTCAAATATTTTATGGTTTGCTAAATGACCGTTCTTCATTTGGATTCTTTTTGTTCTGCATTCATGCTCTTTCTTCTGTCCCCCTCAATTGAGTTTGCTTAAATGTTGTACTTTGTTTAATATATCTGTCGTTCAAATTTTAAAGTTTGCTTTTGAAATTTATGATCGAAATTGTCAGATGATATTGCAGCTCTCTGAAAATTGATATTATACTTTTATAATCTCCGTCCTTGCAGGATTGCCTTCATACAAGTTGTTCAGAAAGGTGGATTGCCCTCTTTATATGCTGGATGGGGAGCTGTACTATGCAGAAATGTTCCTCATTCAGTGATCAAGGTAAGGTTATAGACGACTTCACCGTTGTACAGGACGTCAATTTCTCAACTCTGGTACTTATGCCGTGTTTACTAGTCTGATATTTGTTCTCTCAATAGAACTATGGTTCCTTAGTTTGACATTTCCCCTTTTCTTTTCTGTATTTCAGATTATTTATTTTGCTATTTAAGCATATGTTATATATTATTGTCAACCCCAATCTGTTGCTCACTTATCTTTGGTAAATTAATTATTTCATATGCAGTTTTATACTTATGAAAGCCTGAAGCAAAATATGTTGCCATCAATCCAGCCAAATGCTCAAGCTGCTATATTAGCGACGGTTCGTTTTCTATGCTTCTGAATACCTTCTGTCTTCCTATGTTCCTGCAGTTTTTTACATCACTTTTCCCAATGTTTGCAGTTAGTTTGTGGAGGATTGGCTGGATCTATGGCCTCATTGTTTACAACTCCATTTGATGTCATCAAAACAAGATTGCAAACTCAGGCTAGTCTTTCATTTGTAGCTATTAGTTCTATGCAATGTTCTTCTAGAGCAATGCAATCGCTTTGTGCAGATGTAGCATTCAGGATTCTCTGTCTACCTAGTTCTATTTCTAACTTTTGTCAATTTTGTTTAAGAGCATTTATTAGAAATTTACTAAGTAAAGATTTAACAAAATTGTAATTACAGATACCTGGATCCGTGACCCAGTATAATGGTGTATTCAATAGCCTTACGGAAATATGGAAGCATGAAGGCATGAAAGGTCTCTACAGGTGAGTGATCCAAAGCATCTGTATGAATTTTGATTTATTATCCACTTGTTTTGAATCTTGGTTCATAGAAAAGTATTGCCAGTTAAGTCTTTGCTTGGTACTGTGGAGAGTTGTCTGTTGAAGTTTCCTTCTCATGAACAAAATATGCGTCTGTTTTATTGAATAGTAGTTACTGTAAACAAATTTTTGTCACAAAACATATTACTTAATAACACTGTTTACTTAGTCGATCTAGAAAACCTCTGTTAAGGAATCCCCGCCTTTGCTTGATCGGTTTATTCGAATTTCATTCAAGAAATCATCTTTCTCGTGTTTATAGAGCTAATTAATTATTCCACAAGTTATATTCCACTTGAAGCGCTAAATTGGCATAAAGTAGGTCATTTTTATTGGTTGAGAACTCACTTGGCATAACATCTTAACCTATAAAAAGGCCTCAAACTTGACTATTTTGCTCTCTCTTGGAGAAAATTTTCCTTTCTTGTTTATAAGATGCCCGTTTTGATGTTTATTATCTCAGGGGCTTGACTCCAAGACTAGTGATGTATATGATTCAGGGAGCACTTTTCTTTGCATCCTATGAATCTTTCAAGAGGTTGTTCTCATTGGAGGTCGCACAACTGATTGCTCATAAACCCCAGCATGAACAGAAGTCGGAAGATGATCCGATGATGTTACCTTCAACTGTGTCAGTCACTGCATAATTAGCGCTTTAGAAGCTGGAAGATTTTGAATTTTGTTAAGAGCTACAAAGAAGTTTTAGCACAGGACATTTTAACGATCTATTTACGACATCAATTTCCAGGCAAAGCCTGGAATTTCACACACAGGCCACTATCAATTCTTTGTGCCACTATCTGTGTCTTAACTTGAAGGTGTGAAGAGAGTCTTGTATTTGTATTTACAGCTCAATAAGTCATTCAGAAATGTGACAAATTTCAAGAACTGCATTGTCTACCACCCATTTATTACTTCAGAAGTATACGCAATAATACATGAAGTTGTAGCATTGGCCACTTAGTATCACCATGTCATGGCTTCCGAAATTTCCAATTGTTGCAGCCTATGAATTTGTTGAAAATAAAACCAAGCCACAGCTTGTTCAACTGAAATAGTGTTGGATTCATTTTTGTGGGCATCAAATAAAGGCACCACGGTTTCCGAACATGTGCATGTTTTCAATTGCATTTACAAGATGGGGATGCCATTTAAAGATACCAGCTACTATAGGATCTACATATTTTACAATGAAAGGTCCCTAAACAACCCTTTCACACAACAGTTCAAGACCTAATGATCCGAAGGAGGGCTCCGCTATTCGTCTAATTCACAACTGGGAATGGTGGTCAGAGTTCTTCTTGTTTCTTTTTGACGATCTTGTGAAATTATTGCCATCTTTTTGGGGGTTTAAGTGCAGAAGAATTGCCAGCTGTGGCTTTTCTTGAATCTGAGGAGCACATAGAAACAAGAATTGGTAAAAATGGTAGAATACACCAAAAACCGCACAAGCATACACACAACCATAAAAATGGCCACTAAGAAAAGCGAAGAAACACCCAAAAAATGAATAAACCAATAAATGTCATTGCACATCTGAAATTTTGGAAAGAACATGAGAAGAAGGTCCATACTTGGAATTTTAGAGGCGCTCTTGCTCAGGGACAACCGAGAAGATCCTGCCAGGCCCTGCTTTATTGGTGGTGGTCTTGGAAGTTTAGCTGGCACATCGGGTCTGCAGTCAAGCAAGAAAATAGAACACAAGTTAAAATGCATATAATGATGACAAACTGAAAGATCAATTCTTGCATGCATAACGTGTTCTCCTATGTGAACATACTAGCCACAGAATGCATGCTTTAACATTTAGCCAAGTAAATCTCGTGAAACTCTTGGACGAGAAAACAAATGTTATAATCTACAGAAGAATGAAATTTCTAGATTACTATCCTGATTGTATCTAATCGGAATGTGGGAATAATTGAGTAATCAAAGAAATGCTCACTTTTCAGATGTCTCAACAGAAGGCTGCGGTGTCTCAGGGAAAAGTGTGTACTCTACAATACTGTTAATTGAACCGTCAGTTTCTGTTCCCATAGATAGATCTCCATCAGATATATCACTAAGTCTTTCCTCGGAGTCAGCATCTACAAACCCCAGGAGGTCTATATCGTCATTAGGATTTCTACCTCCATCTGCAACATCAAACTTTAACCCAACGTCTTCTGGAAATTTTACACCACCTACAACAGCAAGTCTTGATTGATGGAAAAATTCTTTGTGGTGCTTAAAATCATCGGCTGATTGATGTGAACCAGACTCAGACTGCTTATCACTGCACTCAGAGCTATTGTCCAAATCAGAAGCAGTTTTCTCAGAACAGCTTTTCGCTCCTGAAAGTCTTTGGCTTGGGCGCACTCCTCCTAGAGATTGTCTTCTTGGAGAGGCAGGTCCATACCTTGGTGAGATCACACCAGGTTTTTCACCATTCCCATTAAGTTTGAGTAATCGTAACAACGCTATTTCTTCATCCTTCTTTGCAACAGCATCCTTTAAAGAAGCTACCTGGAAGATCAATACAAGTTTAATCTCTTTTTCTTCAATCTCAGTGATAGATATAATCATGTTTAACTGACTGTAATATGAAGAGCATCGAGATGCAAATGAGAACTTAAAAGACTTATCCGTATCTAGAAATAGAGTGTGCAAGTAATAAATTGCATAACAAATTCAAAAATGGAGTCAAAATACACTTGATAGAAACATCAGCAACAAAAGTATATTAAACCTGATAAGGGACAGTAACATTTTTGGTCATATAACTATTCGATGATTAAATAAAAGAATTCGACACAAGCACAATCACTTAATTATCATATACGAACAGAAGATACATCACAAACATCAAGCAAAAATGTGGTTCTAAAAAGAATCATGGTTTATGAGCACAAAAATAGACGTAGGAAACAAACAGTTACTATAAGTTTAAAATGAATTACTATAAGAGCAGCAAAACAAGCAATTAACATCTAAAACTATGCCCAGCCACTCAAATTTCAAATTTCCAGAAATCCATTGAGCATTTATAGAGTTTATTGCAGTAGCTATTAATGTTGCTTTATATAGCTTGTACCTTTTGGGAACATGCAAACATATGTAGGTGATTCCTACTGGATAAGGAGCATGCATTAGAAGGGAGAATGGGCTACGATGGACTTCTGCTAGGAGGTAGAGAGGGAAGCAAGAAGATCTTCAAAGTAATCCACAAAGGAGTTCACTTTAGAAGCATGAGAATTGATCAATATTACCATATGAACATAACCTGAAGACATGCTCCCCTAACCTTAAGAATTCTTATCATGTGCCAACAATAACACCCTCAGGATAATTGGAAAGTTTTCACCAGAAGTGGCTAGCGTTCAAAGTAAACTGGGTCTTGCTTGACCTTTCAATTGAACTCATTTGAGCATCAATCCTCATTTGATTTGGACATCTAGACATAAACTGTAACTTATTGTGATATTAGTGGACAATTAAAGAAAGAGTAACAGGTATGTCCTTGAGAGACAAAAGAGAAGAACCTTAAGAAATTCTTCACAATACCCTCATCTATTTTCATTCTTTTATCCTTTGATATCTCTTGATGGACCCCTTCAAAACTATATATGCATGGAATACTGGGTTGAGGTGACCATGAAGTATGTTTTACACTCTCATCCTCTTAAATGAGCAATCGCATAAGATATAGGACACCTCAAGAACTAAAAGAATTCACCTATGGTTGTAGATCAAAAGTCAGGATTAGTTCAACCAAAACAGCACAAAATTGGAATCAAGATACCAGTGAGAAAAGATCTGTGTCCCAACTCAACAGATGAGGATAAGGTATGTCAAACATTCATATGGAGAACTTTGGTGAAGGAATGGAACACAAAGTCAAGACTTTGATAGGATTTAAATGCTTGCTTAGATATAAGGCAGAATCACAACCTGTTCCATAAGTTCTCTAACACTCCTACCCTCCTTATTACTTCGTGCAGCACCCAACTCAACACCAGAAACCCTCTCAGCAAACTTTAGGGTACTTATAGTCTCCGAGTAGGACTCCACGTCAGGATTGAGTTGTACAAACATAAGAGTCTTTGCTTGGCCACCTGCAACGAAAGCGGCATGAGGATTCACATGCAAGGATGACAGAGCAACAGGAGGGAAGGCATCAAACAATTCAAGAGAAGAACATTCAAGATAAAAGTCTCCAATGAAGAAGACAATCAGTGCCTTATCACTCAAGCATGGTCTAATTACCTAAAGAGCTTTGAAGAACTTGAGTCAATTTGCTATTTCTGTATGGCACATGATGACTCTTTTGTGCCAGTGCAAAGATCACATCTCCCAAAGCCGATAGAGATTTATTTATATGTTGGGCTTCACGCAATCTTTCGCCTGTTGCCTCAGAGCGATCAACTCTTTCGCTGCCAGCCAGATCAACCAAATGCAAACAACCACGTAAAATCGCATTGGTCTCCAAATCCGTCCCACGGACATGAACAGTCAGGATACTGTCTCAAATGAGGTGAAATGAAATTAGGCTCTGAGATAACATTGATAAGAGCAGGAGACTGAAAAAACAATATCACCAACTGACCAACCTGTGAGACCGGCTGCTTCTTTCATTCAAAGCAGTAGCACTTACTGCCCTATTCGTTAAGCCAATATTCATCAGCTCCAATACATCAGCGGTTGACTTAACAGGATGCAAGCTAGCATCTGGCACTGCCAACCCATTTGGCTGAGAAGTACTCCATATCCCAAGTGTGCGCAAGTCAAAGGAAACAATGAGATACATCCAATAGGAAAATATAAGAAAAGCCAGTACATGAAACCAACTTAGAAAGAAGTTTGTTTCTGGTGTTTCCAGACATTTAAAACCAGTAAAAATGCAGGAACATGAGGTTAGGAAAGAAACTTTGAAAGGATATCTCTTCTGAATACTGCCATTGCAGAGCAAGTCACGCACTTGCTCATTATATATTTCAACCATTTGGACAGCAATTTCATATGCAATGGAGCTATGCCTTTTCTGAGAGAGATTGAAGAGATCATTCAGAGCTCTATAGTTGACACCCCAATCCACAATTGATGCCGCATCAGGTCCAGTCTGGAAACATTTTCACATATCATGAACATAATTATACCTAAAAGGCCAATGGAACTTTTTTGCTAATTTCAAACCTATGATCTTACCATCGTATAAGTTTTCCCTGAACCAGTTTGACCATAAGCAAATATGCACACATTATACCCATCAAGGACAGACCTGATCAATGGTTGAGTGTCTCGAAATACATCCTCTGGGGACAAGAAGGGTTTTCAGGATAAACAAAGAGAATAACAAAAACACACACATAGAATTGACATCTTCTGCTAAAACTTCAGTCAAATTAGAACCTTGAGTAGCTGCAGGACCAAAGGCCTTGTTGAATTTGAAAAGACGATGACTGTCTTTTCCTGGTTTTGAGGGGTTCATTACAACTAATTCTCCATTCTCACCAACGTACTGTATGGTCGTCTGTTTTCCACTTTCTCCTGGAAGGAATGGCCTTATACGACAATAAACTCTTATGTTTCCTAGCAAAAGTGACCAAGATCAATGAATAGAGTTATTTGCAGATAAACATTTGTTAAATGCAAAGTTACTAACCTTTCAAATCTTGAACCTCATTATACAATTTCCGATTTTCTTCAAGCACGCTGTGATAATTTTGAGCAGCATCTATCAAGCTTTTGATATTTAAACCTGAGTGATGCCAATAAAACAAAGCTGAGATATAATGACACGCAATCCAATTGTGATTTCAAAAGTTTAAATGCAAGGAAAAATCTGATATATTCCAACCAAAATGATAAAATTCTTCAGCATACGAATTCTTGATCTTCAAAACTTCTTGCTTTACAGACTCAGACGCCAACCTCAATTCCTGAACAGTTTCATAACATAAAGCATCAATAACCGAAGGCCTATGTTAGATGTCCATCATAATATTTGCCACACACCTGTATAGATCCAAATTGAGAATCTATGAAGTGCCTGTATCCCTGTTCTTTTCCTTTCCATCGCAAAATTTTCGATTCAGAGAAGTCCTCAAGCTCTTTCACTTTCTTCCTTGAATCAGTCAAAAGGCACTCAATTTCCAGAATTTTCTTCTGTAGCTCATCTTTAGTTTCCTCAGCCTTGGCTTCCAATTGAGAGAGATTCTCTTCATACGACTTTTTAGCTAACCTGAGTTCTTCCTTTAGTGACAAAATTTGACTCTCACAGCTTTCCTTTTCTTTCCTCAACTTAGTTAAATCCTGCTCCTCAAGCTTCTTCTTCTCTTTGAG
Source organism: Petrea volubilis (assembly GCA_026212405.1). Taxonomy (NCBI): domain Eukaryota; kingdom Viridiplantae; phylum Streptophyta; class Magnoliopsida; order Lamiales; family Verbenaceae; genus Petrea; species Petrea volubilis. The sequence continues at coordinate 16,876,589 of CM047880.1, forward strand.
TTTAGCCTTCTCAATCTGGCACAAGCATAAAAAATAGAGCTAAGAAATAACTAGAAAAATCTTTAAAAAAAAATGACTTCTTCCCATTACTTGATTGGGTTGATTCACTGTTTCATCAGACCCAACCCATTGTTTATATCAGATGATTGAGGTCCGTTCATGGAATAATCCAAACCAGTTCTAAGAGAAGAACTGGCCAGGTCTAACATGAATCTGAAAGAATGTTAGGGCTCTAAAGAATCACTGAAAGGCGAAAGAAAGTTATTATCTACTAGCAAAGAAATAAATATCCTCAAACTGAACTTCCAGGCTTGTTCCTTACTAATTGCCCAACACCGCATTTCATAATTGATGATTCAAAATTACTAATTTCATACATTAAGATGTTAACCTTCATCTGTTGAAGCTGGTTCATGACAACCTGCACAAATTAACAATTCATGAAAAAAAGGAACCCACATCCATAGACCATAGTCAACATCACAACTACCATCATACCTCATTTTCTTCAGTAGTTCCACTTGCAAGGGTTTCTAATGCTCTAATTTTTGAATGGTACCTGTCTTCACGAGACTTGTACAGATTGCTTTGCTGCATTAATATCATGAACCAGAGTTTATAAGTTTTATCTGATTGAAAGAAAAAGGTGCCCGGCTGCTGATAATGTCTTACCTTCCTCATACTGTCTGATTGTTTTGAAACCCGCTGTTCAATTTCTTGCACAACTAATTTCAGCACAGATGCGACACGCTAAGCAAAAGAAAAATGCAACAGGTCAACAATAAAAATGCAGTTGAATATCAGTCAGCTAGATGACAATAAATACTGTATTCTAATGGCAAAGTAATGATACATCTACGATGTGCTCTACCTACGACATACCATTGGAATGTCCTCATTTTTCTTCTCAATGCTCTCATCCAGAATCCTACTGACAGCACTGAAAAGTGAGTGCGTAGAGGCGTTCTGCATAGATTGAGCGGCTTAAAGCATAAGACCACGTCTGGGATAGGAGAATGATTAATAAAATTGAAAACTTTTTATGGTTAGTTTATTCTTTCTCCTTTTTTTCCCCCTTCTTTTCCTAGGGGGGGTTGGGGTTGAAGAGGAGGGTTATGTAGTTACCTCTAAATTACCCAATTTCGTAAATTCTGAAATATTAGAAGATGGAAGATCACCATACTGTCGACGTTTTGATTGAAGGGAATCAGACAAATTATTCCCTATGTGATGAAATGATAAAAACTGTCAGATATTAAGCGAAGGGGCTATCACATGTAGAATCAGGAACCTGGTTTAGACATGGCCAACCAAGAACAATATATGGACTAGTTTTCACATTGATTTAAACCATATATTGTAAAATACATCCTCACATTTCAACTGCCTCAAGGAACATCTATTTGATAAGCCTAGACCAAGATCAAGATATTTGTTGTTGCATAAGGAAGATAGAAGAATTCAAGATAAAAACTTTCACCATACAGCAACTTTAATAATCAATTAACATCTCCTTCAGCATGCTTAGAGGTTGATTTCAAGTGAATTAGTTAATTTTGGAATGTGAAACTTTATCTTACTGTGCATTTGGCTAGCAGGAACTAGTTAATGCAGCTAAAAAGCATGTTAAAACATTTACTTAAAGGTAGTAGATAGCTTCTACCTTCAGCAAGACCATTAAATGCTTCTATTCTTCCAGAAACACTGCCATTACGAACTTCAGTTAAGCCATCCAGCTTCCCTTTTTCAGTCACATGAAGTTCTGACTGTGGATCCATGATAAATTTGGTTAAGTGCTTGCAAAGTCCAATGATTGACACAACACTGGAAGTTGAAAATTCAAATAAATGTATCAGTCAAACAATTATCAGATTGCACGAAATCAAATTGGAAGTCACGAAACATCAATCCGTTAGAAATTTGGTATAGTCGAGCTCCCCGACAACATTTGAGTGCCCTTGTTGAAGTGGACTGCAATTTTAGTTTAGAATGAAGATGGGATTGATATATCATTTGCTTTATTATTGTAAGAACTAGAGCCAAATATATCTATAAGTCACATCACACACTGAACTAGAGGCTACTTGTGGAAAGTAACCAACTAGTTATTAAACGAGGACCTATCTTAAGGATCTTCCAGTAAGGAAATGTAGGTCACTCAAATCATTGACAAGGGGTATTAGATAATTACCACAGAAAGTCAAGTCACGCCAGACGAAAGGTATTAAATCCTGTCGGTTCAGATATGATCCTAAACAGTCAATCCTCAAAACTGAACTGACAAATCACCTCGACGGAATAGTTAGATTTAAATACATGAGAGTTAATGACAACATGCATGCCTTCATAGCCATGGCAGCTTACAATTGGTAGAAACTTCATGTGACTTGTTTACACCATCTATTTGTTTTCGTACTTATACAAAAAAATTAAGCATCTCTGCCAAATATTCACAACGATCTATGCCTAAGATAACCTCGTGACAGCTAGACAGGAAAGGTCACCAACCTCCAAATCAGGGGGTTGAAAGAAAGAAAAAGAAGATGTTCTAGAGGTTGGATCAATATGACATTCAGCACTGTCACTTCAGTTGTGGACCTTGACTTGGTCAGATAGTAGATATACCATGTTGTCCAACAATTCCCTATGCATATAAATTAGTGAATCATTTAAACTTGAGTCCCACGAGATAACTAGACTTCCATAAATAGCTAGAGAAAATGAAATTTCAACAAAACCAATTACATCTACAGCTCTGGAGCTTTCACCAAGTTGATCATTAGATGATAAAACCTAACTCAAAGTCCTCTCTAAGTACCTTTTCACATATTTATAGCACCAAAATATCCGAAACTCAGTATGATACCATCATGTAAGGTTTACTATCATAAATCTTAGGGGGAAAAGTTGTTCCCCATCCAAACTATGCGTGAATTGACACTTTACCATCTAAAACTTTCTTTTTTAAAAGAGAGAGGGGGAAAAAAAAAAAAAAAAAAGTTGCCATGTGAATTTAACATGATTTACAAAATACCATCACCAATAAAATTCTGGTGAAATATTCCATGTGGATGCTACCTCAGGTGACACATGTGACTTCACTAAGGCCAAAAAAGATTCACTCTGTACAAGTTGCCATCTAAACTTCATGGGACTTGCCGTGAAGTCCAGATGGCAAATTGTGGGGCAAAAAAAAGTTTGGATGGTAAATTTGTCAGTTCCCACATCGTTTGGATGGAAAATGAACTTTTTCCCAAAATCTTATTTCCTCATATATAGTATCAACCAACTAACAGTAATAAGCATATGGACTAAGTCAGAAACCTTTATGAAGACATCGAAGTTCAACGCACAATATTTCCAGAATCAGTTTTCTGGGTCACAAACCAAAATTTTCCAATAAAGAAAATTAAACTTAGTCACTCAAAAAAAGGAAAATAAAGAACTAAAGAGGGATATTATCAAGTTGATGGAGTTCTGGATAAATTTCAAGCACAGGCCTGTGATAGAGGCATTATCTTGGCAAAAATTTACAGTTAACGAAAGAAGAGAAGAATGACTAGGGAGGAACCAAGATGCTGGGGCAGAAGGCATAAGTCCGCCATGATCCCTAGAAGCGAAAATAAAAGGCAAAAGGGGAAGGAAAAAAAAAACCAAGAATAAAGTCTATCCATTAGATTGCAGTTTGCAGAAATAAAATCCATTTACCATGTAACCAGACAGAATCAAACGCCATGTTTTGCGAAAAGACTACTCAAATGGCAGATTCATATGGCATATGTGCCCCCACATTGATTAGATGAATAAAATGCATCGCACTCTGTTCCAGCTTCCCCTGGTCTAAAAATCAGAAAGACCCCATCAGTTTTCCAGTCTTATAGTTTTAGCCCCTTTGCATTGTAATTTCAATTCCATATTCCCAACCACGTAGGAAGGTATTCCTAAGGCCCATAAGTATTCTAATAAACTCGATATCATTTCGGAATGCAACCAGATCAAGAATGCCAGTTACAGCATCAACATTGCAACAAGATTAAACGATGACACCTAAGTTTCTTGGAGCTAATGCACAAACTTAATCAATTAAACTTAGAGATTTGGCAACTGTAAATCGAGCTGGGCATTCCATACAGGATTTAAGAAACAAATTTGACCACTCACCCAATGCCTACATTGTGTGGGAATCTCACAAGTTCATCGTCTATGTCCCACCAACAAAACAAGAAAAAAAAAATTTAAAACAACAAATAATCAATCGTAAAACAATCAGAGATGAAATTGAACCGGAAAAAAATCACAACAAAATTTAAAACCCCAGAAAAATCCGCACAACTTACCTGAGGGTTTTCCAAAATGCAGAGGAAAAACGTTATGGATCAAATGAATACGAGGCACTTTGGATCAAAATTTCAAAATCCATTCTTGCTTTTCAATCATTCCATTTTCCAGTTTTTATCCCCAAACCCTCTTTCCGGGCTTTTTTGGGAAATTGTTAAAAAAAAAAAAAAAACGAAAAACAGCTGCTGAAGCCAATGAGGGCTTCCTTTATTTACAAGGAAAGCATAATCTGGTTATGTTTGAAATTTAGAAAGTTTATATATGCAAAAGCGATTTTTCATATTTTTCATTCCTCTTTTCTTTGGATAAATCTTTTTCGGGCTTTGGTTTAAAAAAATAAATAAAAAATGATCGCGTGCCCCACAGCGTAATTTGGGAACCGTATTCCCGCCTTGTACTGTTTTGATTAATTTTTGTTTTTATTTTGGGATTTTTTTTTTTGTTTTGATATCTCCGCGTTGCAAAGTTTTTGGGGCCAAAACATGTTTGTTATATCTTTTCTGGCATTTTTGTAATTTACAGTTTATCTGTTATGATCGTTTAAGTTAGTTGTACTTTTTTTATTAATTATTTTTTGGGTTAGTTAAATGAGTTAGTTCTCCAAAAATAAAATAAAATTAAGTAACTTATTTAACTAACCCAAAATAAATAAATAAAAAGTTAGTTGTACTTGTAAAGAATAAAAATAAATTAATTTATATGTAAAACATATAATTTAAATAGATATTTATTGGATAATTATAGCGAGTATCTTTTAAATTTGACATGATTACACAAATCATTTGTGTAAAATTAAGAACTATACTAAATCAGCTATGCAGTCAACATGTATTAAGGTTTTACCGATACAATTGACGAAAATAATGCAACTACTACTTAGTACTTAACCCTCAACTAAAAAAAAATTAAAAAAAATTACAGATTACTACTAAAAATAAAATGATAATATTACCTATCTCTTTATTTTTTTAAAACAAAAATCGAGAATATATGAAGCCGAGACACTTAACATTCTTACAGTCCACATCCTCAAATACATATTATGTGCTAGAGGATATTTTATTCTTACAAAATTGATCAAAATATTGATTGCAAATCATAAAGGTAAAATAGGATTTTCATTTATTTTTCATGATGATGTCAGCAAAATTAATCAATCTACGTTTAAGACATCATAAACGTCTAGGGTGGTTAGTGTAATTTTGGACTTCATATGGGTGGTTTGTGTAATTATGCCAAACCTCAGGGATATTTAGTGTAATTCTCCCGTTTCTTTGTGTCAATGTTCATACTCCTCTTTCTTAAATTTCTGATGTATATATTTTTAAAAGAGATTTCTATTTGAGTTATAATCTCGCTTAGCCCACGCATATAACTCCTGACCCGATTGCGGTCCGGGTCATCACCAATCGGATTCATCTGCTTCATCACCACTCAGCCTCATCAATGGAGAACGAAGACACGATGAACGGCAGCTCCGGGGCGGCAGGTTCAGCGGCGGCGGAGACCAGTCAGCAGTTGACACGTCATCCGGAGAGCGGTGGAGGGCAGGAAGATGCAAACGCCGTGAACGGCGGCGAACTCGCTGTGCCGGAGCCGTCCGATCGCCGGAAGGAGATTATGAAGGCTCTGGAGGCGGTCGAGAGAGATTCCACTGCAATCGCCGATAGTTTCTCTTCGCTCTTCGCTTCTCTCCGTCTATCCCTCTCCCAGGTCGCTTGATTCTCTGTTTTGAGCTTTGATTTTAGAAATGGAAGTGTTTCCGCGACTTCAATTGATATTTTGTTGACGTAAACGAATTAGAATTGCGCTTTGATTGTGGAGTGCAATAAAGAAATTTTTTCATTAGTTCGTATTTAGTGCGTTCAGATTATTTCTGGAATTGCTTGCTAGGGTTGTTGCATTTTTTGAAATCATTGAGCTCAGTAAAGTGTCATTTGTGTTTCAAAGAAGATCTTTGTTGATTTCAATTATATCTATTGATCAAAAGCAATTAATTGGCTTTTGTGCGTCTGATTGCGTATAATTATGAACTAGGTTTCTCTGTAGAGTTAATCTGCATTCATTGTCTGATTGAGAGTGTTAAAATGGAATGATTTCAGTTTTTGTTTCAAAATTTAACTGGTGAATGGTATACAATTTGTTGGACTTTGTTATTACGAGAATCCTGTCCCTTGTGTCTTAGTGGAAGTGAAGAAGATTTCATTTCATTAGGTTTGAAGTACAATTTTTGTTTTTCTTGAATTTAATTTTATATCCTCTCTCTTCCTCGTTTCTAATTGGGATAATGCAATTTTAGGCTACTTGCTCTACAGTTGATCATATGAACTGCTTCAATGATGCAGCTGGTCGCCTTCAAGAAAGTGGTAAATATAAGCTTCTTTTCTTGATATTATTCTTTAAGAAAGCAGAAAAAGGTCTACATGATATGCACTTTTCAGTCCTGGGGGTTGGCGAGGGATTTTGCACTTTGAGCTCTCTGGTGAAAGAAATATCAGGGTTCTGGTTAAGGCATTAATTTTCCATTTGTTTTTCTCTGTCAGCCTCCATTTTCATTCTTTCCTCATTGGGTTTGTAAGACCCTACTTAATCATAGTTGATTGTCTATGTCTGGAATGCCTTACTTGCAAATAGTAGGTTTATGGGTGTTGCATTTGAATTTTTTCTTGCATCAATAGCCGACGAGCTGTATATGGATCTTAAAATTGCTTTTTTGACTGTTGTATTGCAGTGCTTGATGCATCTACAAAAGGAAATCGATACATAAACTCTTGTTTGAGGTTTGAATCTTGTACTATTCTCTGTGATATTTGCAGTAAACAACTCTTTTTTGTTCTTTCATTCACTTAACTGCAGCCTGTGCCATAAAAACAGCAGGTTGGGAAGTCGGAACTGTTGACTCTTATTACTTTCATGCAATAAGTGGACATATAGTTAAAAGTCCTAAAATTGTTTGATTTGCTGCTTTTTTCTGGCCTCTGGGCCATAGCTTTAGTTCTTTGGCCGGCGGGAGAAAATGAGAGTTGCAAGATTCTTAAATTTGATACCAGGAGTGTAATTCCATATATTAAGCGACACCCTTTAAATTTAAAGATTGAGTCAAATTTGTGGAACATTGACATGCATGCATGAATTGCCAAAAGGATTGGGGATTACAGATAACTGGCATTTTTGTGAAAACTGTGCTATTCTATCTAGGATATCTGTTGATCCATTGGCTATTAATCGCAACAACAGTATACCATTTCTATTGCAAAACTAGAAGGAAGATGAATTGTTTGTCCACTTTGGAGAAACCCAAAATTCAGTTCCTTATTCTTTTCATCCTAGATATGCTTAACACACGTTTTTGTCTGCAGCACATTATATCTTTAATTCATAGCACAAAGCACCATAGAATATAGTGCTTTGATGAGATTGAGATAAATGTAGTTTTTAGTAGTTTCTAAGTTGCATTGTATACCTTCTAGAACAACGATACAAACTTTTGAAGCCTGGAATCTTCTACAGTACTTGTAGAAATCTTATTCCTGAGCTTTGGCTGAGCATGAAGGGTAGCCATAGTCTTGTTCAACATATTTATCCTCCTTTATTTGTCTTTATTTTACTCATTCCTCTGTCAATTTCTTGGCAGATTAAATGAAGAAATGAAAGGAATTGATGCTCTTGCCACACAGCTGTATCCTTTATTTATCCTTGCTCTCTGTGCATGCACTTCTTTGTGCAGGAATCTTGCACGGGATATCGTCACACATCTTTAGCTCTTGCACTCTACTCCCCCAGCTGTTATACAAAGCTGCTCTTATGCTGCCTATGTTTCGCAAAGGAGACCTGATCCAAGTTTCCTCTATTGGTCTGCAGGCTGTCATTCAAGATTTAATCCCAACATTATCGTTTTTTCAAGTTCTTCGACTGGAAAACGTAGTTTCAGTAGGATAGTATATGGTATTATTTTCTGAAAACCAAGATGCCCCCCCCCCCCCCCCCCCCCAAGAGAATTCTTGTTGGCTTCCTTAAAAAGTATCAGAAAAATTCTCAGGAGGCATGTTGATGCACTGGACTCTGCTGTAAATAGACTTGTTCGATTCCCTTGATGAAATTGAACCAGTGGCAACTTTTATATTCCTTGTTGCAACTGTTTGTGTGCTGAAGATGCTGACTCGGCAAGTTAGAGAATTTAAGATAGTACGAAATTCATTTAATGTCCGTCGGAAGTCCCATTATTTCCGGCTTGTACAAATGTGCATCACTCTATTGAGAAACTTTTTGCGTTGCTTCATGTTTTATTCCATTGTATCATTTTCTCATGTTCAATTTGGGCAAATGCTCTATTTATCCTATAACACTAACGTACTTGAGAACTGAAAGGTTTCAAGATGCAGGTAGCCCAGTCAACTCAATCTCACTATATCACTTTTGGAACTTGAGACCTTTGTTATTCTTCGATGAAGGAAAATGGGAAGCCCAACTGAGACGAATGTTAACTAAAGAAACCCTTCCCTTCCCACAGATTCATTCAGAAGCATGATAAATTTCTTTCCTCAATATGGCTTCTCAGTGCATGCGATGTACAATTAGTATATTCACACACAAGAAATCTACCAAATGCCTTTTGAAGGTTGCACCAGTGCTTCCAAGAGAAGAAAAGGCTTGCCCTTATCAACAGATAAGTCTGCAGAAGAGAAAGAAGAACTGCTCTTATCAACAGATGAGTCTGTGGAAGAAGAAACTCAAGCCAGATCAGACCAAGCCCCGGATCATATCTTCTTATAATGATCGGATTCGCCCACTGCTTGATGTAGTCAACAGGCTACGCCACCTGAAAATCACACCAGAAGGCATCCAATTGCCCACCATTGTGGTGGTTGGCGACCAGTTGACCGGCAAGTCTAGTGTTCCCTCGCAGGTATTAGCCTGCCCAGTGGCCAAGGCATTTGTACCAGGTTCCCTCTCATAGTAGTAGCAATAAGTTGTAATTGGTCAAGTCTTGTATTGTCATTAGGTCTCACCCTATACTAAATTTTAGGCTCCAGATTGTGTTTTCCACTATGATTGGGGTTGCGCGTGTTAAGTATCTCCTAATAAATTAAAATATATGATGCAGTGTGACTAATAACGACTTGAATGATCTTTTTCAAATCCAAATCTATAATCATCTTCTACAAACTAAGACATCCAGATTTATTAAATATAAATCATGACACTATATATATATATATATATATCAAATTCATACTACATGCGTCAGATAAGAAAAAATATTAATAAAATAAATTATTTAGAGTCAAATTTTGCAAACCCACAAGTAGGTTTTATACAATTATCTTTAATTACATTAATAATTGGATAAATTCCAGAAGACCACATGTGTTATCGCGAAATAACAAAAAATCCCATATGATCGGAAAATAGGTTAAAAACCCCCCCATGTTATAAAAAATTTAGCACACACGCTCTCTCCGTCAACTTTAACTTAACGGTGTTAATTTTTCTAAAATACCCATTATGCCCCTTTTTATTCACATCTCTCTCTCTCTCTCTCTCTCTCTCTTCTTCTTCTTCCCCACGTCTTTCTCCCACCCCACACCCCCCTCTCTCTCTCTCACGTCTCTATCTCCTCCCCCCCCCCCTCGCTCTCTCTCTCTCTCTCTCTCTCCCTCCCACCTCTCTCTTTTCCCCACCCCCCACCCCACTCACGTCTCTTTCTCTCTCACGTCTCTCTCTCCCTCTCTCTCAAAATAAGATTCACGTCTCAATTCTCTCTCTCCCTCGCTCAAATTGGCAATAGTCTTCTCAGATCTACTACACAACGGTGGGTTTCAGGGTGGAGATTTTGGGCGGCGACAACTTTTGGGACTACAATGGTGGATTTGTGTGAGGAGGCGAGGAGATTTTGAGAGGTGGATTGAGATATCGGAGTCCATGGTTCCATGGTTGGTGGTAGTGTGTGGTGGGTGAAGAATGGGGAAGAAAGGGGAAAATTGTGGGGGGCAAAAAAAATGGAAAAATTGATTTTTTTTTAATATAAATTTAAAAAATAAAATATGAAAAAGAAATTATATCTCTTCTTTAGTGGTTTAATTAATATTATGACATGAAATCAAATTTAAATTAAAAAGATAATAATTATGTGGATATTTTATACTCACCAAAATTTTAATTCATTACAATGATAGTTAAATATTTTTTTTTTCAATTTTATATTTTAAATTAATGATTTCTTTTTTTTTATTAGAGAAAAGGTAAACAAGAATTTTCATTATTTTTTGAAAAATAAATTAAATTATAAAAATATTTTTATATTTTTAATTTGTTAATGAAGTGTAATTAATTAAATACAACAAATATAAAATACTTTTTACTAATTTAAATATTTTAATAAATAAATAAAATTATTTTTAGTATTTTAATATTTATTTTCAAAATTTAGTGTTAATTATTTTAGTGCTCAATTTAAAAAGGATTTAGAAAAGTTAGTATTATTTTTTGTTTAGTGTTAGATGGTAGTTAGGTAGAAATCAGAAAATTAAAAAAGATAAAGAGGGGTATTTCAGTCAAAAGCTTGGTCAATTAATGGTCAAAAATACATAAACACAACCAGCAAACGCACACAAGGCGTGTGTGCTGTCAACACCGTCAGTTTGGACGGAAGTGGAGTTTTATGCTAGGTTGACTATTAGCACAGGGGGTAGTTAACCTATTTGTCAATCATAGGGGGTTTTTAGATATTTCGCGATAACACAGGGGTTCTTCTAGAATTTGCCCTTAATAATTCAAATTAAGTACAATGGTTACATCACATAATCAATTATCATTGAAAGAATAATCAAATAATACCAAGAAATTGTCTATTATATAGTAAACAAACAAACTACTATTAAAGTTATGAGAATCAAACTCATGGCAAGAGAAGTCACGGGACCACCCCTTGTTACCCGGTCAAGCCATGAACCTATAGTTCACTCATAAAATATGCAGGTTCAACACTATCATCAACATAAAATGTACTATCCATCTTACTTTTTAAGAGTTGAGGCATCCAATTAGTCTTCAAGTGATCAAATAGCAATGATCAAAAACCAACAAATTAATAAACAGTGAAATTTATTGGGCTGAAATTTGGCCAATCCCTTCATCGAACCAAAATAAATATCATGCAACTCTTCAATTTGCCAGAATGATTAATGCATCAAGTACACGCCTTTATATGTTTACTGTTCAGAACTGAAAGGCCTAGAAGTGTTAATGGCAATCAATAAATAGTATTACATGCTATTTAGAACTTGAGGCGTTGTAAATTCTGAAACGGACAGGAAAATGGAAAATCAAAGAGAAGACGATGATCATAACTGTCCCTTTAGACAAACCTTGATTATAAATACTTCCCTAGGAATGAGGACTGTGTCAATCATTACCGAGAACACACACACACACAGAAGCAGCAAACATGGGTGGTGAGAGTAAGAAAACAAGAATTGCCTTCGAGAGCAAAATAAGCCTGCCTAAACCTGATCAAGAAACTGCCTCATTCTGTGACTTTGAGGAGAGGCTGAGCCAAGTTAACATCTCTCAAGAACAAGATGATCACGCCCTGATCATCTCGTCTTACAATTATCGCATTCGTCCTCTGCTCGAGGCAGTGGACCGGCTCCGCCACCTCAAAATCATGCAGGAAGGCATCCAACTGAACACCATCGTGGTTGTCGGCGACCAGTCTTCGGGCAAGTCGAGCGTTCTCAAGTCCCTCACCGGCATCAGCCTCCCCCGAGGCCAAGGCATTTGTACAAGGGCACCTCTCATCATGCATCTGCAGAATCATACAAGCCCTGAGCAGAGCTTTTCCTGGAGTTCAATGGGAAAATTGTGCCAGCTGATGAGAATCATATTTCTGCTGCGATTGTTGCGGCCACCGATGAGATCGCGGGACGAGGGAAGGGCATTTCGAACCATCCCCTAACGCTGATTGTGAAAAAGAAGGGTGTCCCGGATCTTTCCATGGTTGATCTACCAGGTATAACTCGGGTTCCGGTTCATGGCCAGCCTGAGTATATCTATGAGCAGATTTCCAAGATAATTATGGAGTTTATTACGCCTGAAGAGAGCATCATCCTGAATGTGTTATCAGCAAGTGTCGATTTCTCCACTTGTGAGTCCACCAGGATGTCGCAGCGTGTGGACAGGATGGGGCAGAGGACTCTGGCTGTGGTGACCAAAGCTGATAAGTCTCCGCAAGGCCTGCTCGAGAAGGTTAGCATGGATGATGTCAATATAGGCCTCGGCTACATCTGCGTGAGGAATCGTATTGGGGACGAATCGTATGAGAAAGCTCGGGTGGAAGAGGCCTGGCTTTTCGAGACTCATCCCCTGCTGTCAAGGATAAACAAGTCCATTGTTGGGATTCCTGTTTTAGCCGAAAAGTTGGTGAAAATTCAAGCCGCCATTATCGTTAAATGCTTGCCCGACATTGTTAGGAAGATCAACGACAAGCTCACTGGGAACATAGAGGATTTGAACAAGCTGCCGAATCATCTGGCCTCAATTGCTGAAGCAATGACAGCATTCATGCATATTCTTGGCTCTGCTAAAGAATCCCTTAGGAAAATCTTGTTGAGAGGGGAGTTTGATGAGTATCCTGATGCAAAGGAGATGCATTGTACTGCTAGACTGGCTGAAATGCTCAATCAATATTCTGCTGATATGAAGTCCAAGTATGGTGAAAATGACCACCACAGCAACAAATCTAGTTTCTTGGTTGATGAGAAGTGTTTTAGAGGAAACTAAAGCCATTGAACTGCCAAATTTTCTCCCCAGAGCAGCTTTTTTAACACTACTGCAGAAGAAGGTGAAGGGGATAACTTTAACGCCCTTAGAATTCGTCGAGAAAATATGGAGCTATATCGAAAACGTTGTTGTCTCAGTCCTAATGTGACATTCCGATAACTACCCACAACTCCTGTCTGCAACAAGAAGGGCAGCACAGAATCTTGTTGCTAAGAAAAAGAAGCAATCAGTGGATTGGGTGATCGACATTGTCGAAATGGAGAAGCTCACCGATTACACGTGCAACCCCGAGTACCTGGCGCACTGGAACAAGCTCATGTCTCATCAGAAAGAATTCATGGAGATTCTGAAAGACCACTCGAAGCCCGCAAAGGTATTCATCGATGGGTTTGGCGAGGTCGGCGTTGCTCATCTGCGTGCCAATGTGCATGTCGTGCAAGAAGCGTTCGACGTGAAGATGAGGATGGCGGGGTATTGGGACATCGTTCTGAGGAGGATGGTGGATAACATGGCCCTGCACTTACTTTTCAGCATTCAAAATTTGGTTAACAGAGAAATGGAGAAGGAGATTAATAATGAGTTGATGGGACCTCAGGGGAATGGTTTGGAGAGGATGTTGGAGGAGACTCCAGCTATTGCTGACAAAAGGATGAGGCTCAAGAACAGTATCAAGCTACTCAAGGAGTCTAAGGATGTTGTTGCTCAGATTATGGACAAAATTGCTACTAATCTTGATTGATTAGTGTGAGAGACTAGCCATAACTTGATGCAATGTTTTAATGTGCTTTTGGGATTTAAGTTTGAAGCTTAGTTTTATGTTTGCTGCTTTTGATTGTTGTTAAGTAGTTGTGATTTGCTTTCTGATCAGTGCTTGCTGCAAGCCTTGCTGTTATCTAAAGTCTAGTTCTGAATCATGCCATTGACCAGGGACGAATTCAGGGGTTGGAGGGTGCCGTTGTCCGTTCCCCTTCTTCCTCAAGTTTAAATAAAACTAAATTTTACATGCATTTTTTTTTTTTGAAATTTTTAAATTTTACACCCGTCACGGGAAGTTGATCTCATCAATACTAATTATATATATTAAGTAATGCCAAAAGGATTTATTTTATCACAAGTGTAATGGTGATAACATTTACTATTAAATAAGTAATGCATCTAGAGACAACAAAATTTTTATTACAAATTATTAATACATATAGTTTTTATTGATATTAAAATGTCACTATATAGCAATCCGAAAATCAACATAAAATTATTGTCACATATTAAACATTATCAATAATAGAACATAAGAGTTATTATTTAATAGATATTTTTTATAATAATTTTAACGTTGTATCCTAATTTTATCATAATTAAGATTGCACTATTTTAGCGTTATTTATCTACACCTAACTTATCCTAAAGGGGTAAAAAATAACATTAACTTGCATGGATCATTATTCTTTTGATACAAGAATATAAGCATTAAAATTAATTTATCACAATAAGAACATTATAATCGAAAACTTAATATGGTCAATATATTTGGAGGGTGTTTACAAAATCTGAAAAAACATAAACAATTATGCCTATTTAATTATTTTTAGTGTTTGAAATATTAACTAGTGGTTTTTTTTTTAACAGGAAAATGTAATAAATTGGAAGTACCCAAGTGCCAACTTCTCCCATATGGTTTTATTGTAAATATGTGCAATTTTTTTTTTTCGATACGTTAAAGTACTTCTCAATTTCTTTTTTAAGCACCCCCAATTAATATTTTCTCTATTTCTTACTTTTTCTTTAACAAATTCCACTTTTACGTTAATATATGTTACGAATTTAACTTTTCAAAAGTAGAAACATTTGCAAAAACAGTCCTTACACTTTTTCAATTTTATCAATGTTTCACAGAGCAACGTTTACTTTCATTTTGTATTTATATATAAGAGATGTTTATACATGCTATGGAGGTATATATTTATTTTATATCTATATTTAACTTAAAAATAAATATTCTTCATCTTCCTTTGCGAAATTTTTAGTCAATTTTCTTTTTCATTATTGATTCTATATGTATTTTTAATTTATCTTTTTAATAGTCCATTGAAAAATATGCTAATTAAATTTTATGTACTTGTATATTTTTAAGAGAACATTTCTTTAATATTTTTCTAAAAAAAAAACACAAGCAAAATTAATATTGGTCCTATAGTTTTTTAAATTTCTTTAGGATCATACTCATAACAGTAATTTTTTGTATTATTAGTTTTACACTTATTCGCGTCTTTTTTTAAAAAAAAATAAAATAAAATTTGATTGACTTAGTTTTTTATAATAATATAAGTAGGTATTATACATATAAAGAAATGAATATCAAAAGTTTTAACTATAGTTTATATATTTATGAAAGTTTTTGTTAATAATTAAATTAAACATAATTGAGTATATCATATTTTCTATATATTGCGAGTCTCGAGTTTCATTTCTCCATTTAATTATTCTTCATCCATGACTTATGTTAATTCCATCATTTGCAAGTCCGTCATGATATCCACCATCTTGATCATGCTCTCATCATTCACCAAACATTATCTTCATCAATGTCTTTTGGCATCACTACCACTACCTCTACCATTACTCATCATTGCCTTTAAAACCGCGTTTGTTCCATCCTGTTTGGCCACCTTCACCTCCACCACCTACTCCTGATCTTACATTGTCTCGTACAATGGACTTAACTTACTATCACATTGATCACCTATCATACAGTGGATTTAACACGTAGTGCTCCCTCTTGGTAGTCTTGCCTGACGAAGAACTATTCGACGAGGGTGCCAGACACCTAGGTCTCTTTTGATTGGATGGATTGGATAAATGTGTATTTAGTGTTGAGTTAGTTGATGGATTGGATAATTGTAGTTAAAATACCATATTTGATTAGGTGGATTCATCCCATAATTTCAAAATTCTTCAATAACACCTCCCCCCTACTACTAAATCCAACATGTTAGCATGGATTCAATCCATAGGGTGCATGGATTATCGTTGCATAGTCCATAAGAATATCACAAATCAAACTTGGAATTTGAGTTGGACTACTTGTTGTATTATAATGTATTACATGAAATCAAAAGAGGCCCTAGTAATCTCATGAGACCAATCCGCGTGTTGAGGAGTATTCCCTTCAACAAGCCAAACATACTGGCCGAGCCTTGGTTCAATGAGTCACCATCATTTATTTAATAACTTGCTAACAAAATGCAATTTTCAATATTTAATGCATATCACATCAATCCATTTTAACATTAAATGTACTTGCAGCTCGATCTCTCAACAATCATCTTGACATCACATTTCCATTAATATAGCCACCTTGAGTATGATATTAGATCATTAGATTGTTTGATTAATCCACCTGAAATCATAATTACCTACAAATTTTAGGTTTTGATTAGATAAATAACCCCATTCCTATACAGTTTATGCAATATAAATACCACCTCATTTATTGGAGTAGATAAGTGTACATTTACTCACTCAACTTTCTACGTTGATACTCTTCTTATTTGTATTTGATTTTAAATAGGATTAAATGCGTTAACCACCCTAATATTTAGTGACTTTTGTACTTTGGTGCATAATCGTTGCACATGTGCGGATATAATACCTAAAGGGCGTTTTTGATTTGGGTGTTCGGATTGGATTATATTTGGTATGTTGGGATGATAGTGTATTTTAGATAGTTGATTTTTTATATTTGAAATAAGTTAATATATTGTAATATGAGTATCCATTTTTTGTGATGTATGTGTTTGATTGTGGGTAATATATATTGTAAACAATATATATTTACCAAAATGTCCTTAATATTTTACCCCTGTTATCAAGATTGGCATTTTTAATCAAGCTGCCGGATATTTAATTGACGTCGTTGACCAGTTGGGTGCAATTGAAATCCCCATCTTGTTCTGAAAACCTAAACTCCATCGCATCACCTCCAATTGTTGGTAAAGTTTAATTGGTGAGGTAGCTTTAAGGAGATTGTCGACCGAATCTCTTTTCTCTTTGAAATTGACATCGCCGTTCGTCCCTCCTACAAGAGCTGTATCAAATATCCAAATTGCAATGCCTTCGACATCTGCAAATAAATATGGACGTCTGTAGAAGGTGATATTTAAACACTATACTTCGGTCAGTTTTGGTGCATATATATCTCTGTTTTTTCCATTGGGTTACCAATGGTTATTGCTGGTATGCTTTAGTCACACTAATTTGAACTTTGGTTAAATTAATACGATGTCGAATATTCTCGTCGTGTTGTCTTTCAGTCCTGACATGATGCTCTGAAAATATTCTAGACACTTTTCATGATTACAAGTGTGGAATTTGGTAGATTAGGGTCGAAAAAATTTGCATAGACTGATGTTCCCTTCACACCACTGTTTGGTTATTTAAAGAGGATGGTTCTCCATATTCTTCACTACTACAAAGAACAACACAAATTTGGTGCAGTTAAATAGAAGCTGAAAATCGATGTCTCCATCCGCTCCACGCCCGCAATCCGATTTTTTCTATGATGTGTTGTGGACGAGAGAGGTTGATATGGAGTTTATGAAACAATTGAAGGATGCTGCAGAGGACTATAAAAGGCCAATCCGTCGCACCGACAACAATATTCTCCGAATTGCCATTAACATAGTTAATCGAAAATTCGGCACGTACTTTACGTTTGACGACGCCTGTGCACATTACAAGAAGCTGCAGTTGCGTCATGAAATATTTGGTTTCATCACAACCTTGCCCGGTGTCGAGTATAATCCAAGAACAAAGGTTGTTACCACCACTGATTGGTTGTGGGATTACATTACTATGGTAAGCAAGCTTTGTGTGTTTTTGTTGATGTATAAGTTGTAATCGTTAATGATGTGTTGTACAGTGATTTATCACAACCTATGTCCTATATTTTGTGAGAGTAAATTACATGATCAAACCAATATATATAATAGAAATTTCAATGTTGGCAGAAATATGCAGACGGCGAGGCGTATATGCTTCGAGGTGAGCCAAAGTGGGATGACATGCTAAAAATTTTTGGGCCCCAAAGACCAAATCAACCACTTAGGCAGCGACACGTGATACAAATTTCTGATGATAGTCCGTAGCGCGGGACAAAACAGAGACCAAAACGATGAGCTGATAAGGATGAATGAAGGGCATAATGGGTTGCAAAAAACCCCATCCATTGGTTCATCGTTTTGGAATGAACTACAACCATTGGATGATTTCGAAGTGTTAAGCAGCCAAGAATCGGTGAAAAATGAACCGGACCTTGAAGGTATGGTTGCAGCATCAATCTGGTTTTGCCAAGAACTTAAGCAATGGAGTTGGACCCAGTTCTCCTTATATTAGGAGGGATGGCTCAAACGGGTCTTCTTCTAATGATCCTTGTTACCATCATAATTATTAAAATGTATTAATCGTACGCTTGTTGGGTGTGGATTGTGGCCTTTATGTTATCTATCCCGGTTGTATTGAATTTTCTTGTTGATTGTGAACTGTTGTATTTCAATATTATGTAGGGCTTGCTGCCTAATTTTACCTCGTCGAGTCCACTTTATTGTCATTTGTGATGTTGGATTGTTGTCTACCTATTCAGATTTGCATATAATTCAAGGGAATTTTTAATTATAGTTTGTTATTAATAGCTTGAGACCATTTTTATATTGATTTGTCTCGTGACCAAATGAATGAATGGGATGATACTATGCAAGTAAAAAAATAATTACCAACTCCTCTTTCTACAAGATCAATCGAGATGAATAACCGTCAAAGACGTGAACCAAAAAAATTCCAAATAATGCAACTGTAAAAAAGGGAAATACATGAGAACTGGACTTTGGGTGGAAGCCAAATAAAGTAGTGCATTTTAGAGAATCTTAATTAGACGGAAACACAACCCCACTCATCACAAGCATGTATCATCACAAGCATGTACGTTGCTGCAATCAAGAGACACTATTTCTTTCAAAGGCTGCATATTTTTGTTCTGAAAAATAAGTTTCTGGCATCCACAGTTAAAGAATCTAGCTGAGCAAGATTACATCTGATATGACTCTAAAGAAGCAGGCACTGAACCATATCTTATGGTGTATCTAAGTATATCCAATCAAATTTTTTTTTGTTTGTATGTTTAATTTTTGTGTGTGGTCAGAAGAACTGAAAATAGAACTGGGCTACTACTGGATTCAGAGACGTAGAATATTAATTCAAATTCCAAGTGAACAGGCTAATTCACGAGCCTAACAGTATTCTAACTTGTACAATCTTATTTTTTTTCCTTATATTATTTGGAAATATGTATTACATGTGTTCATTCCCTATTAAAAACTGTCCACTCCTATTTAAAGGATTGGTTGGAATTATTTTCTCAACACAAATTAAATTATGCGATGAGGTTTAATGTAGAACTCATCAAGCAGTGCGTTTGTGAATAGTGAGTAAAATGAGTCGATCCCAGCCTAATCGGCAAGAGAGCATGTTTTGGAACGAACAATGGACAAAATCCGTAGAACGTACTTTCGTGGATGTCCTTGCCGAAATAGCTAAGTACGAAGCATTTGAAGGAGGAGTTCCCGACAACTTTTCCTTAAGTTGTGCTCGCTATGAGGTTCGACACCATTATGATATAGATTTGTCGATGGATCGGTGCCGTAGAATCATTCGCAAGCTTCGAGCTAGGTTCGAGACGTTTAAGTGGATAACGAACCATTCCGGCGTTAGCTACGACGCAAACACTGGAATATATGAAATTCCCATTGATATGCGTCCTAAATTGTTGCAGGTTACTTTTTTTTTTTGCGAAAATATTGAGTGACCCATCTAAATGTGTGTGACATTCTTCCAATTTCAATTAAATATGGCCATTTATGTTTATATCCTTCTTTCCCTATGAGTATCTCGTAGATCAGGAAAAGTTACATCTTCTTCCTTTTTTGAATTTTTTTTTATGGGTTTGTTGTCGGAAAATCGCATGGCGGCTGCATATTTTGAAGCACCGGAGCCTATCTGGACTCAGTTGAAAGTAATCTTTGACATATCGAATGAACCGTTGGAAGATGGAGTTCCAGACGATGCACCGGCGATTAACGTAGTTAATGTGGCCCAACATAACGTGTCATTGCAAAATCATGGATCCATCCAAAATCTATCCAGCCCCAACGATAATGACGACCGTGTAAATGCTGCATTCTGGCAGTACGTAGCCGGTGGCCATCCCAACAATGAACATTGAAGTTTCTGCATGCGTTTATGAAAACAATGGTATTTTTTATCATCAGTTGTCCTTTCTAAATAATAATCATCAGTCGCAAAGGGTCCGTAAGTTGGAGTTATTTATCTCTTGTGGTTGTTTAAATTCTGTATTAGGTGTCTGTTAGTGGGTTCATGAAAAAAGTACTCGTTTGTTATGTAACCCAAATTAACCATGCCAAGTAATCCCTTGCATTCTGGCACACGCTATGTGTTAAACACCATGCAACATACTCTACTAATAATAGCAAATGTTCAAGTGTGTACACAGAGGATATCATCAGCTGTAAATTACCAATCCTGTCTCAGTACAAAAGGTGGGTCGCACAGGTTTCCCAGACTATTAAGTAAATCCAAAAATATTTGTCTTCAATCTATTACATAAAGCCCAAATTAGGAAATTAAAGTTTAGTAAAAAACAACATATTGAAAAATCTGGACAATATGTGAAACATGCAATTGCCAAAAAGGGGTGATAAGTCACCCTAATATGATTCTGATGTTCATAATCCCTTGTTGGTTTCTGCGAATGGACTATGCTTGTCGAAGTAGCCATCGAGCAACATCTTAACGAACTCGACGCGGGCTTCGTTGTTCATTCCCCAAAACAAATCCATATCCCCCTTATTTTGGGATAAATATCGAGCTATATCAATTTGTTCTCGCAGGGACAGCTCTTTCATCTTTGAAATCTCATCGAAAATGGCTCGTCGCGATAATGATTCAGCATCTAGCACTACTGTTGGGGTAATCCCTTGTGAGTTGGCAGCAGTAGTAGGAGTGCGATTCTGCTGTAAGACCTCTTTTATGTTTTCGTTCGTAGTTGATATCCAACTCCCCATCATGCTCTCAAATTTTTCAAAATCTGGTACTCGTTTTCGTTTGCTGCTGGAAGGTTGCACCCCATTTTTAACAGGTCCGATCGGTTGTGTTTCCGCAACATCTTCTATAGGGTCAACCTCGTCCGGAATGAAATGTACTGGGCCAATGGGCCTGTACACATCTTCCTCAACTTGGCAATCCACTGATTCATTGTGCCCACTATTAAGAATGATGTTCGCGGCATCCCCTAAATCCAATGCATCACGGCCATCTGCATGATCATTGCCGAATATTATTTTCCACCTTGGATAGTAAGGCCAAGACTTGTCCCTCAACTTGGCTATCTCAGCATTCCCCTGCAGAAGAAGACATAATTTGCAATAATTAAAAGGTCAACTTATTTAAAATGAATATACGAATCAATAATAAATACCTTTGTCAAATCAGCCCATAGCTTTTCGTCGGCGACTGTAATTTTATAGGTGACATGGTTAAACTCAGCCCCACCACCGCCCGTTTTTCTGGGCACAGTCTCAATCGCATGATAAGTACGCTTCCAAACTTGAAGCTTCGACTTGATATGCTTTGCTTGAATGCAACATGTTGGTAGCTTTTGTCGTATCATGTTCTCTAACCTCACTACATATCCGCCTTTGAACTTCCCGTCACCCTTTTTGCCGATTTCTCCACGCATGACTTCTAAAGCTCCCAACAATGCCTCTTCCTCATCATCCTCCCAGTATCTTCTGGACAATCCTGAAAGTTGAGACGGCATACCGACAGAATAGAGAGATGATGCAGAATGAGCCATATCCCTGAAAACTATAACACAATGTTAGGCTAGCCAAAGATGCAAAATATTAATTCAATGCAGCCGTGACTGCAAGATTAACGAACAAGTAGTGATAATAACACATGAAATAGTTCAACTTAGTCACTCATTCACATGAACTAGGATTACTTAAGTAGCACTAATCATTAGACACATTGTTTCTACACCAACAGAGAAGCAACATTATTTGTCTTTATCTAACAACTAGCTAACCAAACATAATGTCTAATCCATCCGTAAATATCATAACTTTCAGATTAATAGAACATCATAAACATCCAAAAGCTTAAAGTACAAAGCATAATCTAAACATCCCCAAAGGAATGCTAAGCAAGCCCTCTACTCAATCTCCATTCATGGAATATATCATTTGCCAATGATTCACGCCACATGTTCCATTCGGTGCTAGCCTCGACGGTGTCAACGTAATCAGCACCAACTTCTTGTGTATCTTCCAAATCGTTTCCGAAAATCTCTTCCTCCAACGGATCAATTTCCATATGCCTACGTATAAAATTATGCAACAGCGCACATGCCAAGATGATCATGTTCATTGTTCTCAACGGATAGTACGTCTTGCCCCTTAATATGCCCCAGCGACCTTTTAGCAGTGCGAAGGTCCGCTCGATGATATTTCGAGCACGACAGTGCCTCATGTTGAACAACTCCTTATAATTTTGTGGTGCACGAGCTCCGGCACCCCAATCAACGACATGGTAACGCGTACTTCGGTATGGGGCAAGAAAACCTTTGGAATTTGTGTAACCCAAGTCACACAAGTAATAGTTTCCTGAAATGCGATAGATCACTGCACCCAATATCAATAATTATATTAGACTTGATATGAAAAATGTATCACAACAAAATAGGAAAGGGAGGTGATTGGTTGCCTTCGGGGACTCGAAGTCCATTCAGACGAATGAGCGCATCCTTCAAAATCCGACTATCAGCAGCGGATCCCTCCCACCCGGATAGCACGTACACAAAGCTCATGTGAATATCACAAACGCCCAATACATTGACAGTTACATCTCCTTTACGATTAATATATCGTCCCCGATCGCGCGCAAGAGCACGAACCTCAACGTGTGTACCATCGAGAGCCCCCAAGCATCCCTAGAATCCATGGGATATGACATTGCAATGGTTAGTAGCATTACTGAACACAGCAAACATTATACTCGTTCAAAAAAATGGGTGCAAACTTTTGTAGGAGAAATCATGTAAAATTAAATTGTGAGTAGATAATTTTTGGATTATAATAATATATTCCCATTATTAATGTAAATGATTATGGAGTGATGTAAAGCAAACAAGCTAAAAATGTAACAGACCTTGAAGTATTTCCAGGTGGGGTGTGTACAGTCATCTGCGACCGGTTCCGGACGTACGAGAAGTAAATTGTTGCACTTAATCAAAGCACACAACGTTTGCCTGAAGTACTTGCTAATTGTGTGGCCAGACCGTTGAAAATCTGTCTGAATTGTCACATTCTTCTTGTGATGACCCAATACAGACAAGAACAATGCAACCTTCTCTGGTAGAGAAACAAACCTCTCGCTTTTCAACCCACCAACTGTTTCTAAAAGATCACAAAGCTTCGCAAAACAATTTCTGTCCATTCTCAAATTTTTAATACATGTTGTGTCTGATTTCTCTACAAGCCGTCTCAAATATTTTAGTTGATCGGGTATTTTATGAATCGTACTCCACTTTAGCCCACTTGAACGGTTTGTGGCTTCATTATGCAAATACCAATACTTAAACGCTAAATACGTTATGCACATACAAACAACGTTGCGATAAAAAAATAAGTAAACGTGTCTCATATCATTCGCACGTTGTCGGTCAGCCATGGATGAGTCGAAATAGTCTACTACAAAATGAAAAAAAAAAAAAATACCTCAAATCCAATGTACAACTAACTAATTGAAAGGAATGAATATTGTGAATTCAAACTCGTTTCATTGTAAATGCAACAAACCCATAAATTTAAAAAAATACATACACACTAAATTTAACAAAATACTAACCCATCACAAAATCTTGCAACATAAAGTAGACAATATCATTAAATATTACACAAGCTTAGGGCAGGGATAACATCACCTATTTTGGTCTTTCGGGCCTTGATTGATTCGCTGGATGTATGACCAAACTACTTGGGAGATGGGCTTCAAATTATCATTTGCCAAAAAAGTGTGTGTAAGTTGGGTTAGATTTCATTTCAGAACCCAACTAAAACAATGAGAAATTGATGGGGAAAAAAAAAACACGCTCGATCGTTATTCACCGGCCAACAAGGGTAAATCACTTCGTCGGTTCGACGGGGGAAGATGCAAGCTATCATACTCTTCTTACCGTGTGTTGGGTGGAGGACTCCTCAGGCGGCGCCAAAACTTGACCTAGGTGAGGGAGAAGTGAAAAAATTGATTGTACGTGTAGGTGTAAATTAGGGAAGACAAATTTTCCAAAGCACTGTTGGGGGTTATAAAAGTAAAATACTAATTACTATTAATCAGTCTCCACAAATTCAATCTCAATCACATGTCAAGGTGTGAGATTGCCAACTCCAGGATTACGCATTTATGCACCGGGCCGTGTTGAATATTTGGTAGGCCCATCCTACACAGTATAGAAAATCAATTAAGAATTGAAGGTTGTTCAAAATACATATTATAGTGTATACAATAAAACCAAAAACGCCCAAAGTATTTTAATTGTGCTTTGATGGTGAATTTTGTTGATCCCGGCAGAATATTGAAGAATATTCCGTTGATGCTCAATCACGTACCATCTATGTGCCTCCTCATGAGGGTAGACATGACATTTCACCAAAATATATTTATTTAGTAAATCTCTACATACATATATATATAAAACATATAATATAGATTTTTTATTCTCTATACAATATATATGCAATATAATAAGTGCTTGTATATATGTATGTGTATATATCGATACCTATATCTATATATATATATATATATATATATAGAGAGAGAGAGAGACAGGGGAGGAGGAGAAGGAGGAGAGGAGGCGATGAGAGCGAGAAGAAGATGAGACGATGGTGGATTTCGTTGGGCAATGCAATGGTGGGAAGCCAAACTCCTTTAATCATGGTTGTGTGGCAGAGCAATGTTATTCCCCCCCCCCCCCCCCTCCTCACCAATTTCTTGTAAATAGTAAAAAAGAAATTGTGAAGGGAAAACAGAGTTTGATTTACCTACTTATACTCACACAGATTCCCTGATAGATTTGGGGGGATTTTACTTTTATTTTTATATTTTTTGTTATGTGTGATTTTTCTCATATGAGAAGGGGAAACTAACACCAAAATTCAAATTGGGTAATTGAGAGAGAGAGAGAGAGAGAGAGAGAGAGAGAGAGAGAGGATGAAGGTGGGTTGGAGTTAGATGGTTGAGGCCAGAGGGAGATCGGTGGTTGTGGGGGTGAGGTTTGCAAGATGGGATTTGTTTTGGTAAGAAGATGATGGGAGCAATGACGTGTTATTTTTTTATTTTTTATTTTTTGAGCGAAAAAAATGATATGGTAATGAAATTTCATTTTTATTCTTAATAAATTCACATGTAAGCCACATGAGTGTGGTTTGATAGAATATTTGAATATATTCCACCGAAAACGGGCAAATTTCCTTTGAGTGCCCAATTTACATAGATTGGGTACTATATCCGTATGCATTGAACGATTAAAAATCAAAGTACAAAAGTTATCAAATATTTGAGTGGTTAATGCAGTTAACAGTTTTAAATATTAGAACATTTTAGTGGATGCTCTTCTCAATATGATCACGTTTCCTCGAACTTTTTTTAAATATAACTCAAAAAGGTATATTATATAAATTTTTGACCTGAATTTTTTTTTATATAATTTTGACCTAACTCGCCGTCGACGACGGCGAGTTTATTAAAATATTATTAAAATTTATAATTATTTAATATATTTTCTTAGATCAAAAAATAAAAAATAAAATAATGAAACTCCCCAACACTGTTGGCGAGTTTTACTTAAAAAAAAATTTGGTTCAGTGGCGAATTTAAAAAAATATATATTTTTTTTGAACTCGCCAAGGTCGTTGGCGAGTTTCAAAAAAAAATAAAAAAAAAAATTCAAACTCGCCGTCAAAGACGGCGAGTCTTGGATAGTCAAACTAATAAAGTGAAATATTTATATTAATATGTACAATTATTGACATGATAAGTGGAGTGATATCCCACCAAGATTTTTACCCCAAAATCACTTAAAAATTCACATATTCCCTTGTTCCTCTCACTTATGAAATTTGAATTTTTTAATAAAAATCTTCATCTTTTTAGATATAAAAACCAAGAATATTAATGTTAAAAAAAAAATTATTTCTAAAAAAGATGTTGCAGCTGCTGCTTTAAAAAATTTATTTCTAAAACAAACGTTGCAGCTGCTGTTTTTAATATTCTTGGTTTTTGTATCTAAAATGATGAAGATTTTTTCGAAAAGATTCAAATTTCATAAGTGAGAGGAACAAGAGAATATGTGAATTTGTAAGTGGTTTTGAGGTGAAAATTTTGATGGGATGTCACTCCACTTGTCATGTCAATAATTATACATATTAATATAAATATTTCATTTTATTAGTTTGAATGTCCAAGACTCATCGTCCTTGACGGCGAGTTTGAATTTTTCTTTTTTTTTCGATTTTTTTGAAACTCGCCAACGTTCTTGGTGAGTTCAAAAAACATATATATTTTTTTAAATTCGCCACTTTGAGTGGCGAATTTCACAAATGTTTCTTTTTTTTTTCAATTGAAACTCTCCAACAATGTTGGCGAGTTTCATTATTTTATTTTTTATTTTTTGACCTGACAAAATATATTAAAGGGATAATTACATCTACTACCCCTCGGAAGATTGGAAACTACAGTTGGTCCCCCAAAAATTTTAATATTACAACCACATTCCCTAAAGAATTTGAAAATTACCAAAACCCCCCTCGTCAGCCGGTTCCCGGTCATTTTTTAAAAAAGTTCCGATTTTACCCCTGCTTTATTAATTATTAAAATTAAATTAAAAAAAAACCTAAAAATATGTTAAGGAATAATTACATCTACTACCCCTCAAAAGATTGAAAACTACAATTGGTCCCCCAAAAATTTTCAATATTACAAACACATTCCCTAAGAAATTTAAAAATTACCAAAACCCCCCTAGTCAGCCGGGGGTTTAATTTGATATCTCACTTTCCTAAAGTAGATAAAATTTATGCTAGCAAATACACGATAAGTAAAATAAGATTCAATAACAAAAAAAAAAGTAAAATAATTAAGATTCAAAGATATAAGTTTATAAACAATGCTGCAATGCTCAATTTCACCATGTGCAAGGTTCGTTGGAGTTGAGCTTCTTGGTGCAATGTTTGTGGGCATTGAACTTGTTGCTTATTGCTCAAATTGCCTATTTCGACCTTGCATGTATTCATTCTCTTCTTCGATTGCGTAAGGAAGACACCAATGTGAGAACCCGTTTATTGAGCACCAACAAAACAATTGTTGGCATTTCTTGGCGTCTTCGCAACCTTGATAGTTGTTTTTCTACCACAATTTGATTGCTTGTAATTTTCTTTCCTATACTTTAAACCCAAAACACTAGAGGAACCACTAGAAGAAGCCATTTCACATATGTAGTAAAGATATGGTGAAAAAAA
The DNA here is from genome assembly GCA_026212405.1 of Petrea volubilis. Classification (NCBI taxonomy): domain Eukaryota; kingdom Viridiplantae; phylum Streptophyta; class Magnoliopsida; order Lamiales; family Verbenaceae; genus Petrea; species Petrea volubilis. Next base: position 16,904,356 of record CM047880.1, read on the forward strand.
TGCAATCTAGCAACACATATATAAAGAGAAGTGAGTAACAGTCAAAATGAAGAAAGAGCAACGACTATTTTCAAATGCCAATGGCTAGTCTTTTAAGTCCAGAAAATTTGAACCAAAAATTACAATTACCCCCCTTATTAAAATTAATATTACAAAAACACCCTATATATATAATTTAATTACAAAGGGTAAATTTGGATTTTCATTCATATTTTGGCTGACGTCATCCAAAAATGACCGGGAACCGGCTGATGAGGGGGGTTTTGGTAATTTTCAAATTCCTTAGGGAATGTGGTTGTAATATTAAAAATTTTTGGGGGACGAACTGTAGTTTTCAATCTTTCGAGGGGTAGTAGATGTAATTTTTCCTATATTAAATAATTATAAATTTTAATAATATTTTAATAAATTCAACGACCAAGTTAGATCAGAATTATAGAAAAAATAAATTTCAGATCAAAAATTTAAACAATATATCTTTTTAAGTTATATTTTAAAAAAGTCCCGTTTCCTCACCCAGTCACCCTCTTGCACAAATATTACTTTCCCAATCATCCCTCGAGATGAGTTCTGCGTCTGGTGTGACATGATATACACCGTCGAATACATGAGTAGATCCACAGACGGTGCGATTCGCCAGCCTGCCAAAGTCGATGCTGAATAATACCGTAAATCATCCAGAGATCTTGGGGGTAAATCAGAAAGGACAATGCTGTCGACCAAGGATTGGGCCTCGCAAACCTAGTTACAGAGGCTTAACAAAAGTAGTCATATAATGCTACGAATCATTTATCGATTGGTTTTTAACATTTTCCACCACAAGGAAACTAAAGCAGCCTTTTGGAATATTTGCACTGCTACACGTACAAGTGACAAGACTTTGGCGAAAAGTTTGGTACATTTTCTGGTTTCAGATTTAAATACACTTTGCATCTCCCAGGTAGTATGTTATATATTGAGCGGTAAATGAGTTGAGATTTTTAAAATTTTAAACTCAAGCTCAAAAATTTTTGTTCGGTTTCAAGTTTCTTACAAAAATTTTGAACCTAAGCTTGGTTTATTTATAATCGAGCCCATTTAAGTTCAAGCTTAAAATCGAACTTACTTTTAATAGAACTTGTTACAAATTTTGGGATAAAATGAATTTTGATATTTCATATACATATACTATAAAATTAAATAATTATAACAAATATTTTGGACATCGATGTTGATTCTATATATAATTTTGATAATTGCACTAGTATAATTTATATTATTTTTAATATACTTTAAAATAAAAAAATTAAAATTAAAACTTATGAGTAAGCTCATGAGCTCTTGAACACTTAGGCTCAAGCTCGACTCGCGAAGAAGCTCAAATCCGATGAGCTCGAGTTCGAGCTCGGGCTTGAGTCGAGCCTAACTCAAACCAACTTATTAAGTTTTTGAATCAGTCCAATTCATTTTATACCCCTATTTAAATGTCTCCTTGAACTTTTAAAACTTCCAATTTTTCTACTAATATTCAATTAATCATATTTCAATCGACAAAAGTACCCATCCCTAACCTTAAATTATGAATCCCATTTTCAAAACTTGAGGAAATAAAATGAAAATCGAACCCGAGAGACTGTAAGACACTAGTTTATAGTGATAAAACCAAATCAAAGTCAAAATAAGGAGGAATAATAATTCTTTTTTGAAAAAACTATATATAATGTTTTATATATTAACTAGTGTCATGGGACAAACTGTATTTAACCCTAAAAAGAATTAAGAGGAAACGGTTTATTCTTTTTGAAATATTATAAACCTTTTCTAAAAATTATTTTATGAGTTCAAACCATCTGCTATAATAGTATCACTTAATTCTTATATGACATTCATAAACATATTATCCTCGTATTGTTAAATGATTGAAATTAAAACATATTAGCACATATAGGTTGCATGTGCTTTCTTACTTTATGCAATTATTTAGACCCACTAAATCGATGATATTGAAGATTACATAATATAAACTCGTATAAAACCACTATAACATAATATAAAACTTAAGCGATCAAGATTGAATTGATCACCAATAATTACAGTAGCTAAAAGTACTCAATAACAATTTCTGAACTCAGTGGCTAAAAATAAACGCTCAGTGATCATCCAATAATAATCGTTGAAAATAATATTATCAGTGACAAAATTTTCAATCATTAATATAAAAGTTCATAATCACTGTAACATTTATATTATTGTTATAATTAATCTTTCAACAATTATATTTATTCTAAAAAGTAGATATTTTTGTCTTACCCTAGTCGTTTTTTGACCATTGTCGGAGTGCCTTGTTGTCGTTAGTCCTTGGATGACGGAAAATTTTAGATCAGACGCGGTTTGTCTGCACCCAATCAATCATATAGCAAGTGTTAATATACTTGTCATGTGATTGGTCACTCTCTCTAAATTGTACACTAATTATATGATAAGTATGAAATACTCACCATTTAATTAGTTATGGTATAATCAAACTCGTTGTGGGTAAGTATTTTTCATGAATGACCCATCACGTGGCGCGAGCAAAAATTTCCCGACGGGCATATTGTCTTGACGTGGGGATATGTGGGGTCTCTAAGTCTAGCTTCTGCTGTTCCATGGCATAACGTTCCTCGGAAATATTAAAACAGTATTGGAGAATGAGAAAGCTTACAAGTTTTCTACAAATACATGCTTCAAACCAAGCTCTCAATTGCCATCATAGCACTAGCAAAAGTACACACACACACATAACATACATAAACCTCTGTTCAATCTCTTTAGCAAAAATCTGAAGTAATGGCCTCTCTGCTTGATCGTGTCTCAAAAATGAGTGAACTGAAGATCACAGATGAACAAACAAAAGCAACACCAGTACATGATGCGCCGATCGTTTCTTCCTACAAGGACCGTATCCGACCGCTGCTCGACGCCGTGGACAGGCTGCGCCACCTCAATATCATGGAGGAAGGCATCCAACTGCCCACCATTGTGGTGGTCGGCGACCAGTCCTCCGGCAAGTCCAGCGTTCTTGAGTCCCTCGCCGGTATCAGCCTCCCCAGAGGCCAAGGTATTTGCACAAGGGTCCCTCTCATTATGCACCTAAAGAATCATACAAGCCCTGAGCCAGAGCTTTTCTTGGAGTTCAATAAAAAAAAAGTCTCAAGTAATGAAGAAAACATTGCTCAAGCCATTAATCTTGCTACTAAAGAAATCGCCGGCGATGGTAAAGGGATTTCTAGCATTCCCCTGACGCTGACTGTAAAAAAGAAAGGTGTCCCAGATCTTACCATGGTTGATTTACCAGGGATAACACGGGTAGCTGTTCAAGACCAGCCCAAGGATATCTATGAGCAGATATCAGAGATGATCATGGAGTTTATCGCACCTGAAGAGAGCATCATCTTGAATGTTTTATCAGCAAGCATTGATTTCACCACCTGTGAGTCCATTAGAATGTCCCAGCGTGTCGACAAGACGGGGCAGAGGACTCTGGCTGTGGTCACCAAGGCTGATCAGTCCCCGGAGGGCCTGCTCGAGAAGGTGACCGCCGATGATGTCAACATCGGGCTGGGCTATGTAGTCGTGAGAAACCGTATCGGCGACGAGTCGTACGAGGAAGCTCGGGCCCAGGAGGCCCGGCTTTTCTTGACTCATCCTCATCTCTCGAACATAAACAAGTCCATTGTTGGGATTCCTGTTTTGGCGGAAAGGCTAGTGAAAATCCAGGCTGCCAGCATCGCCAAATGTTTGCCGGACATTGTTAGGGAGATCAATAACAAACTCTCTGCCAGCGTTGAAGAGCTGAATAAGTTGCCTAAGACTCTGAGTTCCGTTGCTGAAGCTGTTGGGAAAATCGGATAATTTTCCACTCAAACTACAACTAGTGAATTGTACTGATTCGATAATTTTCAGGAAAGACTACTGAGCAGTCTCCTTAGACAAAATTATCATTCCAAATAAATTCCCAGGAAAGGCTGGAGGGGTCACAAATGGTCCCACTTAAAACCCAGTCTCCTAGACAGAACTTACTTGCACAGTATATTATCACAACCTAAACCCGTGTATACATGAACAGTACCATACACGTGAATAGAAAAATACACCCAAATGAATAGTACAATACACTATAAATAAACCCGACAAATAAATATTGAATACTATACTAATACCGAAAAGAAACAAATCAAATGCGAAATAACTAAAAGAGATAAGGAAAGAACACACCCGAAAAATTGATAACGGAGTTCGGCCAATTATGCCTACGTCTCCGAGCACTACTCACGCAGCCTGCTCTTTTAATTTGGGAGAAGAGAGTACAAATTTTGGGATGATAAACTAAGAAGGGAAAGAGTCCTTTTATAACATTAAGGAACTTCCCATCTTAGTTCACTAAGCAATGTGGGATAAAAACTTATGCCAAAACATAACAAATCTCCACCTTGGCATAATTTCTGGTCCCACCAAATCCAAATCTTCTCAATCAAACAAAAAACGGTCTTCGTAGTGCTTCCAATTTGCGTCTTCAGGCGCCAACTCAAATATGCAGGATATTGACCAAGTCTAAACAATGTTTAAACTTGACTTTTGTCACCACCTTGGTCATCATATCTGCAGGATTCTCCGTAGTCCGAATCTTTTGGAGAAGTATCTCCTCTTCTTCGAGAATTTCCCGCACAAAATGATAGCGAACATCAATATGCTTCGTTCTTGCATGAAAAACTTGGTTCTTTGCTAAGTGAATAGCACTCTGACTGTCACAATACACCTCAAGGTGTTTCTGACCAACTCCCAAGTCTTTTAGCAATCCTTGAAGCCAAATTGCCTCCTTCACAACTTCTGTAACTGCCATATACTCTGCCTCTGTTGTAGACAAAGCCACTGTTGACTGCAAAGTAGATTTCCAACAAATTGGCGCCTTGGCTAAAGTGAACAAGTAGCCAGTTGTAGATCGCCGCTTATCCAAGTCACCTGCATAGTCAGAATCACAATATCCAACTACGCATTGACCAAGTGATTCATCCCGCTCAAACACTAAGCCAACATTTACAGTACCTTGAATATACTGTAGAATCCATTTCACAGCTTGCCAATGAACCTTGCCAGGATCATGCATATATCTACTCACAACACCAACTGCCTGTGAAATATCGGGTCTCGTACACACCATTGCATACATCAAGCTTCCAACTGCATTAGCATACGGGACTTTCGCCATGTATTCTCGTTCTTCATCTGTCTTTGGAGATAACTGGCTGCTAAGCTTCAAATGAGGAGCAAGCGGAGTACTTACAGGTTTGGTATCTTCATTCATACCAAAACGTTGTAATATCTTCTTCAAATACTGCTTCTGTGTCAGCCAAAGCTTGCCTCTCTGTCTATCCCGACTTATCTCCATGCCGAGAATCTTTTTGGCTTCTCCCAAATCCTTCATCTCAAACTCTTTACTCAACTGAGCCTTCAATTTGTCAATTTCAACTTGACTCTTTGATGCTATCAGCATATCATCAACGTACAAGAGTAGGTAGATGTAGGACCCATCTTGAAGTCTGCGCAAATACACACATTGATCGTATTTGCTTCTTGTGTACTTCTGACCCATCATAAACTTATCAAATCGTTTGTACCATTGTCTCGGTGATTGCTTCAATCCGTACAACGATTTGTTAAGTTTACAAACCCAATTTTCTTTACCAGCAACTTTGAATCCATCTGGCTGAGACATATAGATTTCCTCCTTCAAGTCACCGTGTAGAAACGCGGTCTTCACATCAAGTTGAGCTAGCTCCAAATTCAACTGTGCTACCAAGGCCAACAAAATTCTAATGGAGGAATGTTTAACAACTGGAGAAAATACCTCATTATAATCAACTCCCTCCTTCTGAGCATAGCCTTTAGCTACCAATCTTGCCTTATAGCGAACATCATTCTTGACAGGAAATCCTTCTTTCTTTGCAAATACCCATTTGCATCCAATTACTTTCTTGCCTTTTGGTAACTGTGTCAACTTCCATGTCTTGTTCTTCTCAAGAGATTGCATCTCTTCTTCCATTGCATCTTTCCATCTACCATTTTCTGAACTTCGGATGGCTTCTGGAAAGGTGGATGGGACTTCATCAACAACTGGAAGTGCATAAGCTACCATGTCAACAAAACGAGCAGGTTTCTGAATTTCTCGTCTTGTCCTTCTAACAGCAATTGAATCTGGCTGCTGTTGAGGTTCTTGGGTCGGAACCTCTTCCTCATCTGACTCTTCTTCTGCCATGGGAGAGTCACTAATAGTGCTTTTTTTTTTTTGGGCTCACCATTATCTGTTCAAACTCCACCTGCTTCGGCGTACACTCCACCTGTTGTGGAGTATCATCAATTCCTCCTTGAGTTACCTTATGCAACATGGCAGATTCATCAAAGGTAACATCTCTGCTGATGATGGTCTTCTCTGCCTCTAGACACCAAAGGCGATATCCTTTAACTCCAGCATTGAAGCCCATAAACAAAGCTTTCTTTGCTCGTGGATCCAACTTTGATTCATTTACATGATAATATGCAGTAGAACCAAAAACATGCAAAGAATCATAATCTGTTGTAGGTTTCCCGGACCATACCTCTAAAGGAGTCTTGCAATCTATTGCGGATGACGGCAAACGATTTACGAGATGTTGAGCATATGTCACAGCCTCAGCCCAAAACTTTCTGCCTAACCCAGCATTAAACAGCATACAACGAACTTTCTCCACTAGTGTTCTGTTCATTCGCTCCGACACCCCATTCTGTTGTGGTGTTTTTCTGACTGTGAAGTGCCGAACTATGCCAAACTCTTGGCATGCCTCCAGGAAAGGATCACTCTTGTATTCTCCACCGTTGTCTGTTCGGAGAACTTTGATCTTTCTTCCAGTCTGATTCTCAACTTGAGCTTTCCACTTAAGGAAAACTCCAAGCACTTCATCCTTCTTCTTCATAGTAAACACCCATACTCTTCTGGAAAAATCATCAACAAAAGTGACAAAATAATGTCTACCTCCAAGAGATGGAGTCTTGGCAGGTCCCCATACATCTGAGTGCACATAATCCAAAATACCCTTGGTATCATGGATGGCAGTGCCAAATTTCACTCTTCTTTGTTTTCCCAGAACACAATGCTCACAAAATTCTAATTTGCAAGTCTTCGTACCTTTCAACAATCCTTGCTTAGCAAGAATTTGCAAGGATTTTTCACCAGCATGTCCCAAACGCATATGCCACAGCTTTGTCGCCTCTGCATCCTTCTTGCTACTAGATGTTGCAGTTGCTACTGTCCCAACCACTGTACTACCTTGATAGTAATACAGATTATTCTTTCTCACGCCTTTCAACATCACAAGTGCTCCTGAAGTTGCTTTGAGAATTCCATCTCGCATCATCACAACTAGGCCTTTTGACTCTAAGGCCCCCAAAGAGATGAGATTCTTCTTCAAATTCGGAACGTACCGTACATCCTTCAAAACTCTTGTAGATCCATCATGATTCCGCAGCTTGATTGAACCTATCCCAGCTGTTTTACATGGATTGTCATTGCCCATGTAAACAACTCCACCATTACGTTCTTCAAAATCGAAGAACCACTCCCTGATGGGAGACATATGGTAGGTACAACCGGAATCCAAAATCCACTCGTCTGGATGGGATGTTGAAGGTGATACCACCAAAGAGACATCTGACTCTGCATCACTTTTGCATTCTGCAACATTTGCATCTTGCTGAGCCTTCCCTTTATTCTTCAACTTTGGACAGTCTTTCTTCCAGTGCCCTTTCTCATGACAGAAAGCACACTCATCTTTGGCAACTCTGCTTTTCGACTTTGATCTTCCTCTTCTTCCCTTTGACTGGCTCTGCTGACGACCTCTCGCCACTAATGCTTCATCTGCTGTAGCTACTTTGTTTTTTCTTTTATCTTATTTTCTCAATTCATGACTATACAATGCAGAACATACAGCATCTAAAGATACATTCTCCTCCTTCCCATGAAGTAAAGTAGTTTCTAAGTGTTCAAATTCATCGGGAAGAGATGACAACATCATCAAAGCCAAATCTTCATCTTCAAATTTTACATCTAAGTTTAACAGGTCTGCTACTAATTGTTGAAACAAAGTGATATGTTCATTCATAGTAGTACCTGGTTGATAATCAAACCAGAACAACCTCTTCTTCATAAGGAGCTTATTCTGACCACTCTTTTTCAGAAATTTCTGCTCCAACGCCTTCCATAATTTATGTGCAGAAGTCTCATTCTTGAATGCATACTTCTGCTCTCTGGACAGGCACGATCGAATTGTTCCGCATGCTAATCGATTTATGATACTCCAATCCTTATCTTCTATGTATTCTGGTTTCTTTTCTTCAATGGCGATGTCAAGACCCTGTTGGAAAAGGGAGTCCATGACCTCGCCTTGCCACATGCCGAAATGGCCAGTACCGTCAAATATCTCTACCGCCAACTTCAAACTTGACATTGGAAACCTTGTCCATGAGGACGAGGAAGTCGATGTCCCTTGTGTCATATTTGATGTAACACTATTTGTTGGTGGAACTTCTGACGCCATTACAGACTCGAATGATAGTATTCAATATAAACAATATTACAAACAGACCTAGGACGAACCTTCGGCTCTGATACCACTTGTTGGGAAAATCGAGTAATTTTCCACTCAAACTACAACTAGTGAATTGTACTGATTCGATAATTTTCAGGAAAGACTACTGAGCAGTCTCCTTAGACAAAATTATCATTCCAAATAAATTCCCAGGAAAGGCTGGAGGGGTCACAAATGGTCCCACTTAAAACCCAGTCTCCTAGACAGAACTTACTTGCACAGTATATTATCACAACCTAAACCCGTGTATACATGAACAGTACCATACACGTGAATAGAAAAATACACCCAAATGAATAGTACAATACACTATAAATAAACCCGACAAATAAATATTGAATACTATACTAATACCGAAAAGAAACAAATCAAATGCGAAATAACTAAAAGAGATAAGGAAAGAACACACCCAAAAAATTGATAACGGAGTTCGGCCAATTATGCCTACGTCTCCGAGCACTACTCACGCAGCCTGCTCTTTTAATTTGGGAGAAGAGAGTACAAATTTTGGGATGATAAACTAAGAAGGGAAAGAGTCCTTTTATAACATTAAGGAACTTCCCATCTTAGTTCACTAAGCAATGTGGGATAAAAACTTATGCCAAAACATAACAGAAGCAATAGCAACATTCATGCGCATTCTTGGTTCTGCTAAAGAATCATTGAGGAAGATCCTTTTGCAAGGAGAGTTTGATGAATATCCTGATGCAGCAGAGATGCATTGTACTGCTAGACTGGCAGAAATGCTGGACAAATACTCCGCCGAACTGCAATCTCAACACATTGTAGACAATGATCCCAAGAATTTCTTACTTGATGAGATAAAAGTTTTGGAGGAAGCTAACTCCATTCGGCTGCCGAATTGTCTCCCTCGAGCTGCTTTCCTTGCTCTTCTGCAGAAGAAGGTGAAGGCCATATCTGTCGTACCCTTTAATTTTGTGGAGAAAATATGGAGCTATGTAGAGAATATAGTGATATCTGTGTTGTTGAAGCAATCTGATAACTACCCACAACTTGTGTCCTGTACAAGAAGAGCTTCAAAAGATCTTATTGCTAAGAAAAAGCAGCAATCAGTCGATTGGGTGACTGATATTGTGGAGATGGAGAAGCTCGTGGATTATACGTGTAACCCCGAATACATGGTTTCCTGGAATAAGCTCATGTCCTCCCAGAATCATTTCATCCAATGCCTTAACAATCCTAATATATCAGAGGTACGTATTGAGAGATTCGGTAGCATTAATTTTGCTCATCTACGCGGCCTCAAGGGCATGGTACAAGACGCGTTTGATGTGAAGATGAGGATGACGGCGTATTGGGACATTGTTTTGAGGAGAATGGTGGATAACATGGCCTTGCATTTACTTTTTAGCATTCAAAATTTGGTTAACAGAGAAATGGAGAAGGAGATAATTAATGAATTAATCGGGCCTGAGGGGAACGAGCTGGAGAGGATGCTGGAGGAGTCGCATTCTGTTGCCATAAAACGGAATAAGCTCAAGAAAAGCATCAAGTTGCTCAAGGAGTCCAAGGATGTCGTTGCCAATGTCATGGACCGGGCTGTGACTGATTTCTATTAAGTTTAGCATGTCTATTATGATCCTTGTATTAGGATTTGCTTTTAGTCTGTGTAATGAATCAAGATCCGGTTTTTCGATAAAGTTTCAGGATGTCTTGTATTGTTTTTAGTCTGTGTAATGAATCAGGATTCCGTTCTTAGAAGTTTGTTGCTTCTGGTGAGTAATGAACAGTACTATGTTTATGTTTGAATCCCTTTGATGTTACAACCTTGATATGAGCTTCATCTTGTAATGTTGGTTTGCTCCTCAAGTTTGAGGATCCTTGTAATGGATATGTTGATGTGTTGTTTGCAGCCAAAAAAGGGTATACCCTCAAATTTCGTTTCTTAAGTTGATTATCAAATTATTCGAGCACAACAAATTACATAACAAGTACAATTCACTAATATAGGTGTGCTTTGACTCAATCCATTGCAGCTGGAGTATTAATGTAAACTATGGAATTTGAAATTCTCACTTGACATGAAATATTGATGTGGAGAATGTCAAATGAAATAGCACTACTATTAAATCATTCTCTTACTATATGAGAATCTTTGATGAATTATTAAATAATTGATTGTTATCGCCCTTATCCCAAATCAATTACTACTTTATGTTTTATACCATTAGTCTTTTCCCTATTAAATTTTTATTTATGAAAACAAGGCAGTATTTGCATTTATTTTTTAAATTTACTTTCAAATTAAGTACCATTCACAGAACTTACTAATTAGCAGCAGCACTAACACTTAATAAGGGCAAGTTAGTCGAATAGGGTATACCTATCATAACTATTATTTTTTTTAAAAATGTATGAAATACCTTAACAATTATTATTATGAAGCGGGGAAAGTATAGTAATTTTTCTTTTTTTTTGTGAAAAAAGGCAAGCAGGTTATTAAATCTGAAGTAAGGATATTAAAGCAGTCTTTATTAACTGTCCCCCCCCCGCCCCCCGCCCCCCCTTTTGTGCAAAACTTCCTTTAACTTTTGCGTTGTGACTAAAATTGAATCAAAAAAAAAAAAAAAAAAAAAATTGGCTTTTAAAATCTGAGGACGAATTTTGACGAGCTCCCTTTTTTGTGGGACTGAAAACAAAATTTTTCAACTTTATGTCCTCAAGTCAGATTCTCTTAACCTTAAAGCTGAAGGCTAAAAATTTGCACATTTGGTCCCAAATTATAATGGCATTTACAATTATGGCATTACACTTCTGAAAATGCAGAAATAGACCGGGATTTAATTTAAAATTTGCACTTTTTGTCCCCATATTAACTTTTCTAGTGATTTTTTGCAATTTGAGGATTTTTTTTTATAGTCATCTTTTGCATTTAATATTTTGCCACTAATCTCTTCGTATGTTAAGGAACTTTTTAGGCTACATTCCATACATTTTTTAGTCAAATGAAGAAGGACCCAATTTTTAGGCATTCTTTTTACAATTTTTGTTCATTTTTTAATTTTTTTGTAGTCGTCTTTTATATTTTATAATTTACCTCATACTAATTCACATATTAAGAAAAGATTGGCATGTTTCACTGATGTTTTAGTCAGTTGATAAATAACTGAAAATCACACCAGTTTTTTTCCAAAGTTTTAGTACTTCACTTTGGTAGCCTTTTGAACTCGATATTTTATCACATATTTGCTTACATCTCAAAGAAATATTTTGGTCAAATTTCATTAATTTTGAGACTCTTGAAAAATATCTCAATCTTATATCTATATCTTTTTTAATCTCATTAAGAAATTAATGAAAAAATAATCAAAAATTTCTTCAATATATAACTAAGGATGTGATAAATTGTCAAGTACAAAAGTAAACTAACATTAAAATAAAAAAAATATTATTAACATTAAAATAAAAAAAATATTATTTGAAAATAAGAAATATGCCTAAAGGAATTGAGTTGTTATTAAAGAATCGAGTTATTATTTAATTGACTAAAAAATATATGGAATTGGACTCGCAAAAAATTCTCCAAAATATGAATAAATCTGAACAAGACGACTATACAAATACCCAAATAATAAGAATCACTAGAAAATTTAATGTGGGGACAAAAAAAAAATGAAATGGCCAATAAAATTACAGGACTAGTTTTGATATTTTGAAAAACCCGATACCAAATTGTAAATATCATTATAATTTGTAATTAGAAGTGCGATTTTTCCATGATCGTATGAGCAACATGTGATGGACTAACGGGGCACTATGTCACTTCAGTTAGAAACTTAATCGAAGTCCTAGTTCAGTCACGGTCAGCTATCGCGCGGGACTAAATTTGGCTATTTTTTAAAATATATAATCTAACTATCTACGTACCTATCTATATTATAAAAGTACAAATATCTTATAGGTGTTTTACGTTTTTTTTCTTTTTTTGTTAAAATTAAAATAACTTTACATAAGTAATAATAAATATTATTTATTGACAATCTTTTAGTAACTTAAAAATTAAGAGTTAGACTGCAAATTGGAACACTAGATGAAATAAATATCATAACTATGAATAAAGAGTTGTCTTTTTAATTGTACTCTATAATATTAAATTTTTGTCATATAATAAATAAATAAATACTATTAATCAAATACATTATTCATGATAATACTCTTGGCCATCGAATGACAAAATAAATGTAAAAAACTGTAAGTGGAGAAATTATTTTCCACAAACTTTGCATTGAATGAAGAATCAATAAGGAAAAGAAAAAAAAAAACACAGAAAAAGTTTCACAAAGAAAAATACCTATGCCATGTAGAGAAGAAAAAAATAATAACACCAAAAGAAGGTTAAGGATATGATGGAATCTTAAATAAGAAAAAGTTAGCAAGTTCTACAAAGAAAATATTAATAAAATATATTACATAAAATCTCACAGTTTCTACGTTAATTTTATAAAAAAAAATAAGTAGAAAAAATCTATGCAGCTTTTTCCATTTATTGCATGAGCTGAGATACTTATTCCAAAATTTGTATAGATAAACAAAAATTCAATTAACAAACTGATATGAATGTTATACAAGCATATATTTGAATTAACAAGAGCAAGAATCATAAAGAAAAAATACATACGCCACGTAGCGAAGAAAAAATAATAAAACCAAAAGAAGGTTAAGGATATGATGGACTCTTAAATAAGAGAAAGTTACCAAGACAAAGAAAATATTAATAAAATATGATGCATTAAATCTCACAATTTCTACATAAATTTTATAGAAAAAATAAGTAGAAAAAATTTACACAGCTTTTTCCCTTTATTGCATAAAATACTTATTCAAAAATTTGTATAGATAAACAAAAATCCAACAAACTAATATGAATGTTATACAAGCATAAATTTGAAGTAACAAGTAATCATAAAAAGTTTAACATAATAGTTTACAAATAATAATATGCTTTCTTTTCTTTTTTTTTCTAAAAAGATGTTCTAGCAGGTAGTGACTTGGTGTAGGAGATGCTATAGGAAATGGAGAGGAAGCAATGAAGGTGAGGTGGAGGTTGTAGTAGAGATTGTTTTTAAAAGTAGCACCTATAATATGAGGGGTGGATTTAATAGCTATGGTGGAAAGAGAACAATAGCAATGAAGTCCGGGGTGAATGTAATGGTGTAGAGGTAAAAAAAAATAGTGAAAGATATGGGAAAAAAAAAACTAAGCATGATAATTGTGTTGGATATCGTGGAATAATGTGATTAATATAGATTTTGACTTTACTATGTTAAAATTAATCGGCGGTAGGAATGTTATAATGGATAATAGTGGTAAGAATTAAGTAGATCTAATAGGCCTTTTAAGTATAGAATGTGATATACTCAATAATATTTAATTTGCTATAAACTAGAAGTTTCACAAATATAATGAGGATCAAGAATGATAGTTAAGCAATTTTATATTTATTACTTAACGAATACAACTCCGACAGGTAGTACATTCAAAAATTAATTCAATCAAATTTTATTACAAAGAAGTATATATGAACAGACTTTAGACAAATGATATAAAAATTTATAATTATTCAATATTATAATCTTAAGATATGCACACATGTAAAAAAGAATTTTAAAATTTATATCAACATATTTAATTTCAATATGATTGATCTTATTTAAAGCATACGCATACAAAAAGTTTAATGAGTATAATTTTTTTGACAAATATTTAAAAGATACTTTAAAAATACTTAAAATCAATAATGAAAGAAATAACTACTAGAAATACTTTAACCAATAAATGTGATAAATAGCTCTTTTTAAGTAAATATAGAATTTAAGAAATTGTATATGTTAATAGTAGTATTTATACATATCTTTTTATTTGCAAATACCAAAAGCAAGTAAAAGCTACTATCTAACATTGATAATTTTTTTAAAAAAAATTAAAATATATATTTGATCTTGCAAAAATTTTCAAACACAATATTTTAAGCATTAAATAGACTAATCTTAGTAATTTACTCATGAAAAAAGCTACTATTAACAAAAAAATTGTGAATAATCAAAATAAATTCAAAAATTATTAGTGTGATGCATCTAATAATAATAAATACAAAGGCCAATGTCATTAATTTTTATTTATTCATAATATTCCTTTTAAAAGCTAAAATATTTTTAATGTATTTATGTAGTATTGAAATCAACAGTTTTGCAAAAATAAAATAGGTATTAATGGTCACTCGCAAAGCTCGTGTTCCTTATTAGTCAACCAAAATTGCGGTATACATGTTAGGATCAACCGATCAAGCGAGTATTTTTCCCCACTTCTATTCAATAGACCGAGTCACACGAGTTCTCCATTAATCGGGTGAAACGTATTTGTCATGTAAGGAATACTTTGATAGTCAACTAAGGAATTAAGTTTGAGAATTTTCTTTTCCCTTTTTTGCCTGCAACCAAAGGCTTGAGAAACATACCAACATGGTAAGATGAAGCTGATATCATAATTGTAACAGCAAAAGTGCAGGGATTCAACATACTAACATAGTATTTTTCATCCCTCACCAGGAACAATCAACTTGAAAAAAAGAATCTTGATCATTACATAGAGCAAAATGCATATCCTGATCCAAGGATCATACAAGACATCCTAGAACTCAATCAAAATCAGTAACAACCCTATCCATGATGTTGGCAACAGCATCCTTGGAGTCCTTGAGCAACTTGATGCTTTTCTTGAGCTTGTTCCGCTTTTTGGCAATGGAAGGCGACTCCTCCAACATCCTCTCCAGCCCATTCCCATGAGTTCCCATCAACTCAGTTATAATCACTTTCTCCATTTCTTTGTTCACCAGATTTTGAATGCTGAAAAGCAAGTGCAAGGCCATGTTGTCCACCATTCTCCTAAGAACTATCTCCCAATATGCCATCATCCTCATCTTCACATCGAACGCTTCTTGCAGACTGGCCTTGAGACCGCGCAGATGAACAATGTTAATTTGTCCAAATCCATCAAGGTTTGCTGTTGAAGTATTAGGGGAATTAATGCATGACATAAATTTGTCTTGCTGAGCCATGAGCTTATTCCAAGTAGCCATGTATCCGGGATTACACGTATAATCTGTCAAGTTCTCCATCTCTACAATATTGTTCACCCAATCAACTGACTGCAGCTTTTTCTTAGCAATAAGATTTTTGGCGGCTCTTTTTGTACATGACAAAAGCTGTGGGTAGTTATCAGAATGCTTCAACAGCACAGAGACAACTACATTTTCTATATAGCTCCATATCTTCTCCACAAATTCAAATGGTACACCATATACGGCCTTCACCTTCCTCTGCAGCAGAGTGAGAAAAGCAGCTCTAGGGAGAAAATTTGGCAGCCCAATTGCTTTAGTTTCCTTCAAAACTTTTATCTCATCAAGCAAGAAATCATTCTTATTGGGGTCATTTTTTCCAACTTGCAGCTCCTCAGAGTATTTGTTCAGCATTTCGGTCAACCTAGCAGTACAATGCATATCGGTCGCGTCAGGATACTCATCAAACTCCCTTGCAACAGGATTTTCCTCAATGATTCCTTAGCAGAGACAAGAATGTGCATGAATGTTGTCATGGCTTCAGCAACTGAGCTCAAATGTTTGGGCAACTTATTCAACTCTTGACATTGGCAGAGAGCTTGTCATTGATCTTCCTAACAATATCAGGCAAACATTTCACAATAATGGTGGCCTGGACTTTCACCAACCTTTCTGCCAAAACAGGGATCCCAACAATGGATTTGCTCATCTTTGAAAGCACAGGATGAGTCTCCAAAAGCCGGCCCCCCTCTGCCCGGGCTTCCTCATACGCCTCATCCCCAATGCGGTTCCTCACGCAAACATAGCCAAGTCCGATGTTCACATCATCGGCCGTGACCTTCTCGAGCAGGCCTTCAGGGGACTTATCAGCCTTGGTGACCACAGCCAGAGTCCTCTGCCCCATCTTGTCGACACGCTGGGACATCTTGATGGACTCACAGGTGGTGAAATCGACACTCGCTGATAAAACATTCAGGATTATGCTCTCCTCCGGCGTAATAAACTCCATAATAATCTTTGAAATCTGCTCATAGATATCCTCAGGCTGGCCATGAATAGGGACCCGAGTTATCCGTGGTAAGTCAACCATGGTAAGATCAGGAATACCCTTCTTTTTCACAATCAGCGTCAAGGGGTTGCTTGAAATGCCTTTCCCGTCGCCGGCGATCTCTTCAGTAGCTAGACTAATAGCATCGGAAATATTTTCTTCATTTGTGGGCACAGTTTTTCCATTGAACTCCAGAGAAAGCTCTGGTTCAGGATTTGAACAGTTTTGCAGGTGCATAATGAGAGGGACCCTTGTGCAAATACCTTGGCCTCTCAGGAGGCTGATGCCGGCGAGGGACTCAAGAACGCTCGACTTGCCGGAAGATTGGTCGCCGACCACCACAATGGTGGGGAGTTGGATGCCTTCCTGCATGATTTTGAGGTGGCGCAGCCTGCCCACGGTGTCGAGTAGCGGCCGGATACGGTCGTTGTATGAGGAAACAATCGGGGCATCGTGAACTGGGGTGATAGTTGATTGTTCATCGGTGACTTTCAGTGGACTCATTCTCGGGATAGTTTCTATAAATGGCGAGGACATTTCATCCTTGACAGGGTTCATGAGGGTGACCATAGTTTTGCTAGGAAGATTAAACAAGGCTTGCTTGGTGTTACAGGATGTTTGTATGTGTGTTTGCTTGGTGTTACAGGATGTTGCAAAGATATGTTAGTTACAAATTTGACTTGAATTCAAATTTTCTTAGATAGGTATTAGCCATTTGATTAGGGGATATTCAGATAAGCAAAACTGAAATATCTAAACAAATGAACCCAAAGGAGATTGGATAAAAATGGGGTCTTGTGGATTGAGATAAAAATGGTCGAACTCAAAAACAATCTAAAAAAATGAGTTGGGTTAACTCGTGGATTACCCAACAGCTTGAATTTTTTTATAGATTAACCGATGATTCGAACCAACCCAACTCAACCCAACCTGAGTCATATATATATATATATATACATATATATTATAACATTTAAAAAGCTATAAATTAACCTATAATTGACCATTAACAATATACTATAGAAAAAAAATTATGAGGAAAGAAATAGAGAAATTTTAAATAACTAAAAATACAAAATGTTTTAGATATATAAGGAGAAATGATTGTTAAACTTTCTAGACAAGTAAAAAGCCAATTTTAATACAAAATTACGCTCATTTTAGTTAAAATCATCTTTTTTTCAAAGAAAAAAAAAAAGGAAGAAAGAAAGCAAGCATATATTCTTTCTTTCTTTATTTTTTGTGTTTGGAACCCATGAAGTTATATATTAATAAACCTTAATATTAAATGAAAATTTTTATTAGAATATTTTTTCGGTATTTGGCCTATAAATAACTGTTGCATAAACTAGAAAAACTAAATGAACTCAATAATATTTAATACAAATTCTATTCACATAGGTTGTAAGTAGCCGACCGCATAAAATAAATGCATATAATTTCTTCATATCACTAATTATATAAAATAAATCAACTTTAAAGAATAAATTATAATTTCTTCAAATTTTTCACTAATTGAGATTTTTATTTACCTCAGGTGTGAGGTTCAAATTCATTTAATTAAGTTCTACAAACGAACTAAAAACTATGACACTCACATTTTAAGAGCATATCCCAAACTTAATCAATTATTGATATAACTGAAGTTTAGTTTAAACCTCATAAGCTAAAGAATGCAGAGTATATATTCTCGCTCAAAAACTCCAAAGCAAGTTTTATAAATTTTTTCATGTAATTATTAATTGTTTTCCACCTTGTACATATTATTAGGTTTTTATTATTACATAATCATACAAGACTTCTAACGCTTTGAGATTTTTAGGAGGAAAATATTTTGCAAAAGCAAAAATAAAAAGTAATTTTAAATAAGCAAAACGAATTGGGTTATAGGTTATCAGGTCAATAGATCGACCTGATTTACATCAAGTCAACCCAAATGAACATGAACCCAATCAACTCGTCACGGGTTTGTAGGTTTGACAGGCCATGAATTGGATTATGAATTATAAATTTTGTGATATATCTCTATGCTCGCCCAATTTACAGGAATTGCCACCCCTACTAATTTCCGAATAAGCAAAACTGAAATGAAACCTTTTGTGTAGTCTGTAGCCCATAGAAATTCGATTCCTGATAGTTTTTGATAATTTGAAATTAAATTTAGATTATACAGACTATTGTTCTTTCAGGATTTGAAGAGAGTGTCATCATCTTCATCCTTTTATATATGATGATGCTATCCGAAAATTCATGAAAAAGAATTTAATATTTTTGAAATATCTTAATATATATTTTACAAAGTTTACTATATTTTTTGTTATAAGTGTTTCTTTAAATAATATGTATTTTAAAAATTGAAAAAAGATATAAGTAGAAAGACATTAGAACGAAATTTGATACATGGTCATAACCAAAGGTTTAGGAAAGGGAAAGCTTGTAATGATGATAACGTGATTGTACAATTTACACCAAGAAAGAAATTTTCATATAAGCTGATTTAGAATAAAAATGTGCTATTATATTAAAAGAATATTGCAAATAAAAGATAAAAATCATAGATATATTATTATAATAATTGTAAACAGATAAAAACAAATTTTTAAGAATCCATTACGTTGAAAACTAAATCATGGTGACATACATTAATCAAAAAATTGAAAATAAAAATAAAAAACCATAAAAAATAAATAAATTTGTTTTCCAAATAATAATGGATGTAAAAAAAATGTGAAAAGAAAAACAAATACATGACAGTTGTATGAAGAAAAAAAAAATTAATTCTAATGATACTAACGCTAGATTATTACAATTCAAGTGAAACTAATAGATTTTATTTTAGTGAATTTTATATTGATTTTTATTCTAAAAAAAATTAGAACACTTTTTCGCATTTTTCTGGTAATGATGCCTAATTATGTGTATATTAACAACCAATAAACTAATGTTTTATCAAACAAACAAAGATGTGTAATTCTTTTTCTCTGCTGGAGGAAGAGAAGCTAAGTGGCTTGGCGAAACCAATCAGACAGATGAGGGCCTTTCGAGATGCTATATCAGATTGTGGACTTTTGATCTTGGGTTTTCAGGATTCCGCTTCACTTGGTGCAATAACCGACAATCATCGCATACCATTCGTGAAAGATTAGATCAAGCGTTAGCCACCAGCCCTTGGATTCAGAGATTTCCATTAATGAAAGTATCCCATATACCCTCAATTTGCTCGGATCACATGCCTATCTTAGTTTAGCAAGAACCAGCTACTTAGCAGCCTTGATTGGGACTTAAACCATGGAGGTTCAAGGCGGTATGGGTGCGGCACGATGACTGTGCACAGGTTATTAAGAGAGTTGGATTCACAAGAGTAGCCTAGGGATGACAACGAGCGCATGCTACGCAATCTGGACAACTGCCGTGTGGTCTAATGACATGAAGCCGAAACATCTTTAGGAGACCACATGAAACTATTTAAGAGTTGGAGCAGCAAATAAAAACGATACGGGAAAAGGATATATCTGTCGAGACTAAGTTCGAAGAATTGAAAGTGCGTAATGAGTTGGAGGAATGGTACAATAGAGAGGAGACATGGTGGAAGCAGCGTAGCAAAGACCATTGGATGAGAAAGGAGATAGAAACACTAACTTCTTCCACTCTAAAGCTTCTTATCAAAAGTAACTTAACACCATCTTGGGACTTCGTGATGTGAGCGGACTGTGGCAGAAAGACATGACCGAGGTTCAAAGGATCATTGGTGACCACTTTTTGACTATGTTTACTTCAGGACAACGGTGAATAGTGCCATTGAGGAAACTGTGGAAGTAATCAAACCCCGAATAGACGAGGTCATGTGTCTGGAGTTTTAGCACCATTTGCAGCCGAGGAAGTAACCATTGCCTTGAAATCCATGTTTCCACTAAAGTCTTCGGTACCTGACAGTATGCTGCCTCTTTTCTTTCGTAAATTCTGGCATATTATTGGTCATGATGTTATAACTTGTGTCCTTGATTTTTTGAATGGTATAGGGGATATTCAATGTGTTAATTATACTTTTATAGTGCTTATTCCTCAGATTTCGAACCCGCAGAATCTGTGTAACGTTGTTTACAAACTTATTTCCAAAGTGTATTCAACCCACTTTGTGTAAAATTATATCCCAATCCCAGTCTGCTTTTATTCCCGTTAGACTTATATCTGACAATGTCACTATAGCTTTTGAGATTAATCACTTTTTGTAATCTAAAAAAAATGGTAAAGATGATTTCATGGTGCTTAAGTTGGATGTTAGCAAGGCCTACGACAAGGTAGGATGACCCTTTCTTCAATTGATTCTTACTAAGTTAGGCTTTCCCCCTAATTTTGTTTGTCTTATTATGTCGTGTGTTTCAACTACTACTTTTTCTTTTGTTATTAATGGTTGCCAATTTGGACATATCACTCCTCAAAGAGGACTTTGCCGCCAGAACGATTTCCTATCACCATATTTATTTCTATTTGGTACAGAGTTGTTTAGCCATTTGTTGCAGGTGGAGGAAAGAAAAAGGAATTTGAATGGGGTGGCTGTGTCTTGTAGGGGACCCCGGATCACCCACTTCTTGTTTGCGGATGATTCTCTAATCATTTGCAAAGCTTCTGTTGAATTGGTCCAGTGTATTCGTTTGGTTCTTGAGCGGTATGCCACGGTGTCGCCAAGAGATCAATCACAGCAAGTCCTTCTTTGCATTTAGCAAGACCTTGGAAAGGTAGTGAGGCGAAATTTGTCGAAAGCACTAGGAGTCCAAGAGGTGGATCATCATGACTTATATTTGGGTCTCCTTTCCGTGGTAGGCCAATCCAAGAAAGATAGTATTTGCCAGAATTCGAGATCGGATTTAGAAAAGACTCCAGGGGTGGTCTAAGAAAACATTATTGATGGTCGGGCGCGAGATTCTCATCAAAGCGATATTACAATCGAACCCCACTTATAGTATGAGTTGTTTCCGACTTTTGAATGACCTCATTCGTGATTTGGAAGCTATGGCCCGTAAATTCTGGTGGGCTGGCAGTAGCAATGGAAAGGGTAACTGGATCGCTTGGAACGAGCTTTGTTGAAGTAAAAAGGAAGGTGGCTTGGGGTTTAGGGACCTTAAAGCATTCAATTTAGCTCTATTGGTGAAACAATCATGGTGTATAATAATGGAAAGAGATAGCTTGGTAAGTCGGGTATTTCGGCATAAACATTTCCCGGATGGTGACTTTTTGCCTGATGATGTACTTGGAATTCTGAGCATCCCACTCGCTGCTGGCGATTATCACGATCAGGCCATTGTGGCATCAGACGAGGAATGGTAAATTCACAGTGCGCATTGCTGACGACCTGACCAAGGTGATGATGTGCCAAGCCGGGCCATCACGAGCAAGGGGGGCTGATATGAGACGGTGGCAACTGATTTGGAGGCTCAATGTTCCTTCAAAGATTCGGACGTTAGACGTCGACATCTCCTGGTTGAAGGCTGCTGTCTGTATTGTGGTGACCAAGAGGAGGATGCAAGGCACGTGCTGCTCTTGTGCGCTTTCATGCGTCGGGTATGGTGCCTTGCCAACTTACCTTAGAGGATTGTATCTAAGTGGCGGGCGAGTGCAGCAGATTGGCTTGACGGTGCATCCAAACAGCTCGAGTCAAGCGACTTCGTGTGTATGATGATCATAGTGCGGGCCATTTGGTAGAATAGAAATCGAGTGATGAAGGAGAATAGTTATCTGCAGGTTGATGAATTGATTCGGTTCGCCAATGGTTATTTCGATAGCTATAGGAGGGATAGACTTCCACTGCAACTTGATGGGCGCCAACCAACTGAGGCCAAATGAAGTCCTCTCCCACAGGGTAAACTTAAAATCAATTTTGATGGGGCTCTATTCTCGCAAGCATATGAAATAGGGATTGACATCGTGATTCATGGTTCGGACGGCAGGTGTGTAGGATGGAAAGTGGTTAGGAGGAGGACGGCTTTAGAACCCAAGTTAGCGGAACTCCTAGCGGCGCGAGCTGCTGTCCGATACCGGTAGAATGACTTCATCTTAGAAGGCGATAGCCTTCTAGTAATAACAAAGCTACAATGTCAGGAACCTGACTTTTCTTACTGTGGTAACATCGTGTCCGAGATCAACCACCTGATTGGTTTGTCTCACGTTGGGGGCAAAAGCAATAGAGTTGTGCACTCACTTCCTAGAAATTCAACTTCCTCTTTGGAGGGATTTGCTGAAATTCCTGATGTTCTTTAACCTTTTATTCACGAAGACATCTCTGTGATGATGCATTGAAATAAAAGTTTACACGCTTTCTCTCTCAAAAAAAAAAGAAAAATACACGTATTTATAAGGAATCAAACACACAACTTTAAGATTGTTGGGTCATCCACCTTAGAACTAAGGAAAAGGCCTCATCGGCAAATGGAATATGAAATTAAACTCTCCAATACATTAACATTCAAATGAAATCTTAAAAGCATATTTTATTAGATTAATAATATTATGTATATATAATATAAATAAAAGCTATTTCTATAAAAAAAAATAAGATAAAAACTTTGTTAATAGAATGTTGTATATTTGTCACTATATATAATGCAATGACTATTACTTTTTAAAGTGATTTATCTGTTTAATAAATAAATAAATAAATTCCAAAATAACTTAAAATGTTCTTACAAATTTTCCTAAATTTAGCTATAATGAGGCATTATATAACATAATTATTAGTTATTTTTGTATAATTTTGAGATTATTTTTTGAACCGTCTTGGAATTTATGTAACATATTCTTCAATAATATCAAAATTCTTTAACCATCTTTTAGCATATATACTTTTTTCAAAATTTAAATAATCTCATCTTGAATGTATACAAGATCAAATAATGCAAAATCATTAAATGGAATTATTTCCTTAGTAATAATTGTTTCATGCTCACATTTCATCTTTATTTGATGATATATATCTTTCTAATTGTGTTTTCATGATAACCAACCCCTTTGTCTAAAGTGCTTTAGATTTGTTTTGCTGACGCTTACTCGTAATTTCCTATTGATAAGTCCGAGATAATATTTGATTTTGGTGTTGATTTTATCAGATTTATCATGTATTTTTCTCTATTTGAGTCTTATTATGCGCAAATTTGAGTTAAACCGTTGTTTTGCAGGTTAGAAGGGAAAATACCATCAAGGACACGAAAAATTGAAGTCAAGAGTTGGGTATTTACACAAGATATTTTGAGTATCAACTCAATTCAAGCCATCTAGACAAGAAACGAGTCTGTATGAATGAGTAAATAAGCAAGATATTTCGAGTATGTACCCAATTTCAGTCATCAGAGAGATAGCAAATTTATAAGTTTGAGTATGTACCCAAAATATTTTGGGTACGTACTCAAAGTCTGCGACAATAATTAAAAACTTCCTTTATTTGATTAGGACTCCGATTAGGAAGGCAGTTCTAGGCGATTTCTGCCCCTTCTAAGTCCAGATACAGTCACCAAACTCATTATCACGTTTTTAGCTAGGTTTTTGAGATTAGAAAACTCTCTTTCAATTTTCATCTACTTTACATCGAGTTTCGGGGATTTTTGAAGACAAAAGAAGGAAGGAATCAAAAAGCGGAGGAAGAACGACCTTCGAAGGGAAGTTCACATATGAATTCTCCACCTAATAAGTTTATTTCTTCTCATTTATGGTTTCCTTTTTCAAATTTCTTTCTTGTTCTTTTGAGATTCATTATGAACTAATTCAAAAATGAAGTGTAAGGGTGATGTAGTTTTCCTTTTATCTATTTCATGAAAATCCCATGGATATGAATGCAATATGTTTTTGTGTGAATTTTGTTTAAGGATTTAATGCTTGGTTAGGATTTGATCATCCCTAATTATTGAATGTAAGAATCGTTGATGAGGTCGAAAGACGATCCATGATTGTTGCTCTAGCTAGATGAGATCAATTGATATTAAAGTTGTATGAGAATGAATTTAATATTGATTGAGCCCTAAGGCAGTGATTAAAATTTATACAAATATTTTTTTAAAGTTTGGATTAATTGAATGAGAATCGATTAGTTTTAGGCCTAGAAAAGATTGTATAAGTTAATTCTATGATGCGCGAGAGATATTGTGGATATATTTATTTATGACTTCACACAATCACAAAACCATTTAGTTTAGGGATTGGATTGGAATAGAGAATTAAGTCAATGAAACCACATTGCATTTGGATTTAATCTTATTGAATAATTGTTGTAACTTCGAGTGTGAGTAGCCTATAGCTTAACATTAGCTTTTATTTAGGAAAACAAACCCACTCCAAAATTGATTAATTTAGCTAAACAAAACAAGTCATTTTCAAGGGTCAAATCACAATCCATGTGGAATTCGACACTCTACTCACTTTATATTACTGGTACGATTGCGTGTACTTACGCAACCCCAACAAGTTTTTTCTATTATTTAGTTAATGCTTCTCTCTAACGTCTCTCTATAATTTTCAATGATTTTGTTTGGATGGATAAAAAATGAAAAGAAAGAGAATGGAAAAGATAAATAGATCAACTAATTGCTTATGTCGTTAGTCAATGTAATTATGCACGAAAAGTATCAAATAGATGAAAGCACCAAACTAATTCGAGTAATTTATTTGTGATTCGCCTTCTTTGTAACTAAGTTTTAATGTTTATTTCAATAATTTGAAATTGATATACCTACAGATGAAATTTGTTAGAAGATCTGCAAACTATTTAGCTCGCATTGTTGCCAAGCATGTTGGTTTTATGTCAAATTGTGTTGAATGAAATGAGTATTCGTCTTCTCGTATCGGACCATAATGGCTGATATTTCCGATTAGTAATAAAACGACTACTATTTAGTTTTCAAAGATAATAATAATAATAATAATAATAATAATAATAATAATAATTTGAAGTTTCCGCGTGTGGACAACGAACCCTGGCTGTGGTCGCCAAAGCCTCCTCAAGGCTTGCTGGGGAAGTTTAGCATGGATGATGTCATTTTTCATTGTAAAAAGTTCTGTTACAAATTGCCATTAATATTAAATATTCTAATATCTAATGGAGAAATTCTAATTTAAATCTGATTCGATCGAACTAGCGATAATTATATAAGAGTATTTTATACTTGTTTTATGATTAATGAGTAATTTAAAAATATTTATAAATTATTTAATAAGTGCAATACATGTATTATATAATTTATTGGGTTCGATCAAAGCCAACTAACCAAGGATCATAAGAATTTCTCTTTTTTAACGTCTAGCTATTTATTTCTAGAAGTGAATTCGATATTAGGAAGAAAACGAATACTTATAATTTTTATTTATACAATTATTAATTTTTTATTTAAAAAGGGAGCCTATGGGA
Source organism: Petrea volubilis (assembly GCA_026212405.1). Taxonomy (NCBI): domain Eukaryota; kingdom Viridiplantae; phylum Streptophyta; class Magnoliopsida; order Lamiales; family Verbenaceae; genus Petrea; species Petrea volubilis. The sequence goes on from CM047880.1 coordinate 16,930,506, forward strand.
ATTTTTTTTCAAGCTACAAATTTAATTAAAGATTATTTCGTTTAATAAAGTTTGAGTTGAATTAAATTCATCTTCGATAAATACATTTTAGTAAAGCCATTTCAATTATAAGGGTTCGTAGGGCATCTTCATGTTGTTAAATATATCCATTTTACTAACCTTAAAGGCATCTTTATGTTGTTAAATGTTAGGTCTAACGGGTATTTGATACCAACTTCATTGTATGGGGGTGTGTGTGCACCTGGAACATTAAACTTATTTCATATAAATGTAATTAAATTTAAATGATCATCCAAACTGTTCTTTAAAATATTCTTTAGTGCATTCTTTATTTATTTTTTTAATTTAATTATTTATATTATTTATAATTCGTAGCTAATAGATACATTTGTCGATTCTAGGATCCCAACTCCCATACTGCTCGAATCTCGAGTGAAGGAAGAGAGGTGAAGAAAATCCCACAAATCAATTGAGAGATCTTGGGTGCTAAGTAAAATAACAAGCCTCATTCTCGTACTAATGTGAGTGGGGCTAGAGTGGCTCCAGAAAAGTCGTGGTATGATGCTTGTATTCTTTGATCTTTCTTTTGATATGTGTAAATGTTTTCTTTTCTATTGGAAAGCGAAATTAAAGGCATCCTTTTGGAATATTGGTAGTACGACAGTACGAAAAGGTCACAGCAATGCATGGTTGATTCACTTGACGAAGACTCTGGAAATAAGATTATATTTAGTTTTTTTTTTTTTGAAAAAAAAGACTAATATTTAATTTACTTTGACGAACAAAAATATTAAGAGAAAATAGATTAAAAGGGTTTCCTTTATTATTTTTTCTTTTTTTTGGATATGTCTAGGGATGGCAATGGAGTAGGTTTGGTCCCGATTGAAAATTTTTAGATTCGGACCCGGCAGGTTTGGGTCCAACCCGGTAGACCCGATTAAATTTTTTAAAATAATTAAAAGAAATATTTTTTTTGAAAAATTTATATTATCATAACTTTTTAATTATGAAAAATTAATATTATTACCAAAATACTAATTATTTGTAAATTTATATGAATATATTCTAAATTTTGAATAATTAAATATCTTTATTGCATATTTATTTGCACATATTTTAAACTTAAAACTTAACTACTAATGTTAGATAATTATTTTTATATTTAGGAATAGCATATTAATTTTTTATGTGACTATGTATATAATATATACTTTTGTATATAAAGTATAGATACATATCATATAAATTTATATAAAATAATAAATAAAAAATATATATAAAAACCTAGTGGGGCGGGTTCAAGTTTTGAAATGAAGACCCATGACCCGCCCCGAACCTGATTAGGGATCTAAAAATCCTCCCCATTAGGGGCAGATCCGGACTCAAACCCATTGTCATCCCTAGAGATGTCCTAGAAGTTGGTATCTAGAGATAATTAAATATCTAAATATTAAGAATATTCATATGTATTCGGAGGCTTTACTAGGTGGTGGTAGGAAGAGTTTTACAAGTAAATAGTACGGTATTACTTGGATTCGAATTCAATTGGTGTTTATTGATATTTAACATAGAGTGATGTTGTTGTTTTTATTTTGCTTTTTTATTAAATTTTTCTTTTTTTTGTTTTCATATAGAGTGGTTAATAATCGAAGAGCCCGTGTTTGTATGAACCGAAATCGAGACTTTTTTAATTATCATGCTTCATTCCACTATATCAAAGAATCCTTGGCATATATGCAACCCATCTTAATATCTATAATAATAGTAATTTCTATTTCGATGCACCTTAAATCAAATAAAAGATCTTCATTCTAGTTATGTTAAAGAGTAAACAAAAAAAAAATACAGAATTTGAAAATAAATCAAACACTAAAGTATGATAACACTTCCTAATTAATTTTCCAATATCATTACCAATGTATTGTCAAATAATCATTGCCACATCGACCTATGAAAGGGGAAAAATATAACCACTGATCAAATAAAAGCAAAGGAAAAAGGAACACCAAAAGAAAAAAGTTGGCCTTGACTTGACTTGGGAGTGTGTCATGTAACTGCTATTTGCTTAGCACTGAAGCAGTTTCCCTGTTTCCACTGAAATTAAAAATTTCCAGGAAATTCTTGGTTCATGACAGAGCTTATAAATACATCGCCATTGTCGCGCTAAAGAAAACGCGCACACACACAGATCATACACAGTCACACACACAGAAATCAGCCAAAACCCAGTTCACTCATCCCACCAAAATCAATGGGCTCCCTCACGAATCCTGTCAAAGAAGATATCTCCTCACCAGTGATAGAAACTCGCCCAAGAATGAATCTCCTGAAAATCAGCGATGAACAATCCACACAAACACCATCTCATGATGCTCCGATTGTTTCCTCCTACAACGACCGTATACGGCCACTGCTCGACACTGTGGACAGGCTGCGCAACCTCAAAATCATGCAAGAAGGCATCCAACTGCCCACCATTGTGGTGGTCGGCGACCAGTCTTCCGGCAAGTCCAGCGTTCTTGAGTCCCTCGCCGGCATCAGCCTCCCCAGAGGCCAAGGAATTTGCACAAGGGTCCCTCTCATCATGCGCCTCCAAAGTCACCCAAGCCCTGAACCAGAGCTCTCTCTGGAGTTCAATGGAAAAATTGTGCCCACTGATGAGGAGCATATTTCCGATGCCATTAGTCTTGCAACTGAAGAGATCGCCGGCGATGGGAAAGGGATTTCGAGTAATCCCCTGACGCTGATTGTGAAAAAGAGGGGTGTCCCGGATCTGACCATGGTTGATTTACCAGGGATAACTCGGGTCCCTGTTCATGGCCAGCCGGAGGATATCTATGAGCAGATCTCAAAGATTATCATGGAGTTTATCACGCCGGAGGAGAGCATAATCTTGAATGTTTTATCAGCGAGCGTCGATTTCACAACCTGTGAGTCTATTAGAATGTCCCAGCGTGTCGACAAGACGGGGCAGAGGACTCTGGCTGTGGTCACCAAGGCTGATAAGGCCCCCGAAGGCCTGCTCGAGAAGGTCACCGCCGACGATGTGAGCATCGGGCTGGGCTATGTCTGCGTCAGGAACCGCATCGGAGACGAGTCATACGAGGAAGCTCGGGCCGAAGAGGCCCGGCTTTTCGAGACTCATCCCCTCCTCTCAATGATGAGCAAATCCATTGTTGGGATCCCCGTTTTGGCTGAAAAATTGGTGAAAATCCAGGCCACCATTATTGTCAAATGCTTGCCTGACATTGTTAGGAAGATCAATGACAAGCTGTCTGCCAACATTGAGGAGTTGAACAAGTTGCCGAAGCATTTGAGCTCAGTTGCTGAAGCGATGACGACATTTATGCACATTCTTGGCTCTGCTAAAGAATCATTGAGGAAAATCCTGTTGCAAGGAGAGTTTGATGAGTATCCTGATGCAACTGAGATGCATTGCACTGCTAGATTAGCTGAGATGCTCAACAAATTCTCTGATGAAATTCAAGACGACGAAAACGGCCACAATTCGAACAGTTTCTTGCTCGATGAGATTCAGGTTTTGGAGGAAACTAAAGCAATTGGGCTGCCAAATTTTCTCCCTAGAGCTGTTTTTCTCACACTCCTGCAGAGGAAGGTGAAGGCCATATCTGGTATACCCTTTGATTTTGTGGAGAAAATATGGAGCTATATAGAGAATGTGGTTGTCTCTGTGTTGTTGAAGCATTCTGATAATTACCCACAGCTTTTGTCATGTACAAGAAGAGCTGCCAAAAATCTAATTGCTAAGAAAAAGCAGCAATCAGTGGATTGGGTGAGCGATATGGTGGAGATGGAGAAGCTGACAGATTATACGTGTAATCCTGAGTACATGGCTTCCTGGAATGAGCTCATGTCTAACCAAAATGAATTCATGGAAGACTTTAACCGCGGTTGCTCTGTGATAGAACTTGATGGGTTCGGAGATGTTAATGTTTCTCATCTGCGTGGTCTGAAGGGCAGTCTGCCAGAAGCTTTCGATGTGAAGATGAGGATGACAGCGTATTGGGAGATAGTTCTGAGGAGAATGGTGGATAACGTGGCCTTGCATGTGCTTTTCGGCATTCAAAATCTGGTGAACAAAGATATGGAGAAGGAGATTATTACTGAGTTAATGGGGCCTCAGGGGAATGGGCTGGAGAGGATGTTGGAGGAGTCGCCTTCTGTTTCCGGAAAACGGGACAAGTTCAAGAAAAGCATCAAGTTGCTCAAGGAGTCCAAGGATGTGGTTGCCAACATCATGGATAGGGTTGTCACTGATTTTGATTGAGTTCTAGGCTGTCTTGTATGATCCTTGGATTAGGCTTATGCTCTTACTCTGTAATCAAATGTTAGGTTCTTATGTCCTAGCTTTTAGTGTTTATTGGCTTTTGATGTATGCGTTTTAGTGTAATGCTTGCTTATCAGTAGTTGTGTATGTCTGTTTATTTCCAGATAATGGGCCTTTCTCTATTTGTACAAGGTTGTTCTGATATTGTCGTTCTCAGTGGCTATGAAAAGAGCGGCAAGATTTGAGGATTAGTAGCCTACGTTGTTTTACCATGGTTCAATGCGCAAGCACTGGAGGCCCAAACGCATTACTATAAATGCATACTTTGGGTTTCAGGGTTAATCTGATTGATATACAATAAAAGGCTGTTGATGGGTCGGATTTAGAGCCTATTTGGATGACCTTATTTCGAAAGAGAAGCACTTTAATTCAAAAAAAAAAAAAACACTTTAGTATATATATATATATATATGTATGTTTGGTTGGTTAAAAAGGCAAAACCAGGAAAAAAAAAAAAAAACCAAAATGACTTTGTTTAGAAACTATTCAAAGTCACTTATTTTAAATAAAAGTATATTTTAAAGTACTTTTTATTACTATATCCAAATATAAAACTTTTTAGTTTATATAAAAACAAATAATTCTATTATAAAAAATACGTATTGAGAAGTATTTTTTTTAAACCCATTCAAATAGACCCAAAATACGGATATCAAAAATTCAAATGCAAAGTCTGTTATATAAGTTGAAAATTGAGACCGATCCAATATTCTGATTTTTGATCCATCAATTAAAACCCAAGCTCGATTAAGATTTGAAAACAGATAAAACAATTCCAACATGATTAACAACAAAAAATAACTAAAACTTTTACTCATCGGTGACTTTCAGTGGATTCATCCTCGGGAGAGTTTCTATAACCAGCGAGGATATTTCATATTTGACAGGGTTCATGTGGGTGATCATTAGTTTTGCTAGGAAGATTAAACAAGGCTTTAGGTAATTTATGTGGCTTTTCGTATGTGTGTTTTCTAGGTGTTAAAGGATGTTACAAACATATGTTAGTTACTAATTTGATTTGAATTCAAATTTTTTAAGATAGATAGTAGCCATTTAATTCGGGGATATTCAGATAAGCAAAATTGAAATATCTAAACAAATGAACCAAAAGGAGATTGGATTCTTGCTAGCTTTTTTTTTTTTTTTTTTTTGAAAATTTTAAAATTTAAAATTAGATTACAATTTAATGCGAACTAATTTTTATGAGTTGCAAGTTTTGATCCGACACCAAACACCACAATCCAATATGAAAATAATAGGTTAGGGTTGGGATTTTGTGGATTGAGTTGAAAATGGGTCGAGTCCGAAAAAAATCTAAAAAATGGGTTCGGTTGGCCTCATGGGTTACCCAAGCAGTCCGAATCTTTTTATGAGTTAACCAACGATCCGAACCTATCCAATTCAACCCAACCTAAGTCATGTATATATATATATATATATATATATATATAAATTATAACATTTAAAAAACTATAAATTAACTTATAATTGACCATTAACAATATAATATAGCAAAAAATTATGAGGAAAGAAATAAAGAAATTTTAAATGACTAAAAATACAAAATGTTTTAGATATATAAAGAGAAATGATTGTTAAACTTTTTAGATAAGTAAAAAGTCAATTTTAATGCAAAATTATGCTCATTTCAGCTAAAATCATCTTTTATAAAAAAGAAAAAAAAAACATATATTCTTTCTTCTTTTTTTTTTAAATTTATTTGCAGCCCATGAAGTTATATATTCATATGCCTTAATATTAAATGAAAATTTTTATAAGAGCATTTTTTCGGTATTGGCCAATAAATAACTATTGCATAAACTAGAAAAACTAAATGAGCTCAATAATATTTCATGCAAATTCCAAATATATAGGATAAATGTAGCCGACCGCATAAAATAAATGCATATATTATATTTACGAAAATAAAAGGTAATGAGAAATCAACTTTAAAAAATAAATTATAATTTCTTCAATTTTTTCACTAATTGAGATTTTTATTTGCCTTGTGTGAGGCTAAAATTCATTTAGTTAAGCTCAACAAATCATAATAACTATGACACTCACATTTTAAGCACATTATCCCAAGCTTAACCAATTATTAATAGAACTGAACTTTATTAGTTTAAACCTCATAAGCTAAAGAACGCAGTGCATATATTCTCGCTTTAAAATCCAAATCAAGTTTTAAAAATTATTTCATGTAATTACTTGTTTTCCTACTTGTACATATTATTAGGTTTTTATTAATACATAATCATATAAGATTTCTAACGCTTTGACATTATTTAGGAGGAAAATATTTTGCAAAATAAAAAAAAAATTAAGTAAGCAAAATAAGTTGGGTTATAGGATATTGGGTCAATAGATCAACCTTATTTAAGTCAAGTCAACCCACATTGACACGAACCCAATCAACTCGAGTTAGGATCAAGGGTTCATGGGTTTGACAGGTTATGAGTTGGGTTATGATTTATAAAATTTGTATTATATCTCTATGCTTGCCCAATCCACCTTAATTGTCACCCCTACTAATCTCCAAATAAGCAAGACTGAAATGAAACCTTTTGTGTAGCCTGTAGCCCATAAAAATTGGATTCCTGATGGATTTTGATAAATTTGAAATTAAATTTAGATTACACAGACTATTGTTCTTTCAGAAATTAAAGATATATGTCATCATCTTTATCCTTCTATATATGATAGTATTGTCTTAAAATTCGTGTTGTATACGGTGTTAACAAAAAAGAATTTAATATTTTTGCAGTATCTTAATATTTATTGTACAAAATTGACTGTATTCTTTGTTATAAGTGTTTCTTTAAATAATATGTATTTTAAAAATTGAAAAAAGATATAAGTACAAGACATTAGAACGAAATTTGAAAAAAGAATTTTCCTCCAAGTTGTATAACAAAATGAAAAAGCACCAAAGAAGAAAAAAAATGCAATACATGTTATACACACACACACACACACATACACACACACACATATATATATATATATATATATATATATATGAAGTTACACTATGCAACTCTATCAATATAATTGAAGATATGTTTCCTCTTCTTTTATTCTTTTTTAAAAAAAAGCAACTTACCTTCAGTGAAACTAATAGATTTTATTTTTGTGAATTGTACATTGACTTTTATTCTAAAAAAAAAAAATTTGTAGAACACTTTTTCGCATTTTTCTGGTAATGGTACCTAATTATGTGGATATTAACCACCACTAAACTAATGTTTTATCAAATAAACAAAGACGTGTTATTCTTTCTTTCTTTTTCCTTTTCCATTATGGGTTGTATCTGACAACATAAGATGGATAATTATCAAATAACAAAATATCAAGTATTAATTTTTCTAATTTTGTTTTAAAAAAGTATCAATATACCTTCGTAAAAATCATTATCAATATATCTATGAAACAAAATTATAAAAGCTAAATGCTACAATTAGGAATTGAATAAACATAAAAAAAAAAACGAAAAAAAAGTAAAAATCTATGTAAAAAAATCATTATGCAAATAAAGATAAAGTGTAATAATTTAGGAAACAATATAAAATAAAAAAAATGGAATCTAAAAAAAGAATAAAAATCCAACAAATAAATGAAGAGTTTAAAAACTAATAGATTAATTACAATGACAAAAACACAGAAAAAAAATGAAAATTATAAAAAAATAAATATATCATAAACATAACAATTGACGAACAAATAAAAAATTGTCATGAAAACTTGTGTTTTCATAAACAAATAGCAAACTTATTTATATAGTATATAGCATGAAATAATATACTCAAATATATGTAAATAGAAATACAATGATTACATGCATCTTGACTTTTTAAAAAGTAAACTAAAGAGTAATTGAAACCGTGTAAAGAAATACTAAACCCAAAAATTGGATGAACACGAAAATATTAGAAGATTAAAAAGTAAAAAGAAAATCAAACAAAATATTATTTGAATAAGTGAATAAAAATAATAAAGAATGCAATTAAAGAAAAAAAACCCAAGTGACAAACTTGATCAATTTTCAACAAAAATAAAATAAGGGCAAAATACACTTAATCTCCTTGAATTATGCTAGCGTAGCACTTTACCTCCTTATACTATAGCAAGTTCTACTATAACTATTACTTGTAAAATTTCATCAAAAAAGAAAACGTACTTCTTGTAAAATATCTACTATAACTTTCACCCTTTCAATTTTTAAACAATAAAATACTCATTAGTCCGAGAGAGATAAATTGTGTAATCACAATTATTTTTTCGTCTTTATTATAGCACTTTCATAATATAAATACAAATGCAAATGTGTATTAACTTCGATGTCTTTGTTGGGATTTTATTTTATTTTATTTCTGAATAGTTTATTCGGTGTTAGTTAATACTTATTTTATTCTAACAAATATCAAAATTAATTTGTTTTAGATCTTAACAAATTGTTATTATTACTATGATTTTTTTTTAATAGTTCATATTTTCTTTTATTTATTTCAAATTCCTAAAGTTTATTGCATGGAATTATAATGGTTGCAATTTTATCCCATGCGTTGATCTACAAACTTGTTAAAAGAGTTATAAAAGTGATATTTTATAGAACTAAATATTTTAATGAGGAATTGAATAAATAAAAAAATGAAAATAAAATAAACAGACTGCTAAAACAATCTTCAAGTGAATAAAAATGAAGACTAAAAATTTAGTAGTCAAAAAAATGCAAAAATGAAATAAAAAAATTAAAAATATTTAACAAATTAAAAATGAAAAACTTAATGAATAAAGTAATGGCAGTGAAAAAAAACATAAAATGCAGAAATCATTAAAAAATATAGATATCAAAACACAATCAAAAAAATTAAATATTGAGAAACAATCAAAAAAATTTATTGAAATTTTGAGAAATACAAAATTACTAAAGCATGTGAAAAGCGCATCAATTTCAGAAAAAGGCCCATAAGTCCTCCGTTTCTCCCTAGGCCTATTGGCTTTAGGCCTCTTGACAATAATCCAATCCTAAACACATGCTTATTGTTTTTCAAAAGTTGATTAGATTGATTGGGTATTAAGTCAATAAGCTCCTAAATGTCTTATATTAATGGGTTTCATTGGTGTTGATTTCATAAGATCATTTAATGCTGAATTATTAGTATTATAAGGTCAACAAGATAATACAATTTTATTTGATTTGTTTGCGTTGAATTTCTTATGATATGTATTTTTACAAAATTACCCCCAATTGAATTTTATTGTTTTGGTTCCAACTAAACAAATTTAGGAGGGCATTTCAGTAAATTCGTGTGGCAAATTTTCAATGCCAGACTCTAATGCTCAATAAGGACCTCCTTGGAGAATTATTTAATACCGCATTTTGTGGATTACAAATCCGACTTGAATTTCAAGCTATCTCGGTTCATAAGAAAATAAGCTCTAATCAAACATGCATTACAAGAATTATGAGGTCCCGTAAACCACATAATACTCTAATCAAACACGTCTTTCTCTTGACAATAAATACATGCTTATATCATAAAGAAATATTTTGGTCAAATTTTATTATTTTTTAGTTTTTTGAAAAATGGCTCAACCTTACACCAACATCTTTTTGCATTTTTCCGCAGCTTTTAAAGATACTTGTGGTTTTCTAGAAAACACTAACAAATAAAATAAAATATCACGAAAAATGAAAAAAAAAAATCGAATGTACTATTTCAGGTTAAATTATATATAATAAAAAAGTTATGTGAAAATAATCCAAATTTAGTTAAACGATTGAGTCCAACGAGGTAGAAGTCCCCGGTTCGGATCTTCTGTTACATAATGGTGTTGCATCTTCTGTTACACTCACCAATACACGCCACGTGTATTGGTGAGCGGTCGAGATAAGGAAAGAGAATCTTTATATTTTTTTTCATATTATTAGTTTTTCGAAATACATCGATAGTCAACTCTTGGAATGAAGTTTGGGAATTTATTTTCGAACCCTCTTTTGGCTGCAAACAACAGATCAACATAGGCACTATATCTTAATTCTTAAGCATCCATTACAAAGATGTTTCATCCACTGATACGCAACGAAAACTTGAGGAAAAATACAAACCAATGCGGACAGATGGATCAACCATAATAGTTGTAACAGAAATTCAAAAGCATATTGCTCATCAATCACTCACCAGAAGCCAGAAAATTAAAAGCATAATCTGATTCAAGGATCAGACAAGACATCCTAAAACTTAAAATCGAAATCAGTTATATAACCCTATCCATAAGGTTGGAGACGACATCCTTCGACTCCTTCAACAACTTGATGCTTTTCGTCAGCTTGTTCCGTTTTTCAGCAACGGAAGGCGACTCATCCAACATCCTCTCCAGCCCATTCCCCTGAGGTCCCATCAACTCAGTTATAATCTCTTTCTCGATTTCCTTGTTGACCAGATTTTGAATGCTGAATGGCAAATGTAAAGCCATGTTATCCACCATTCTCCTAAGAACAATGTCCCAATTAGCCGTCATCCTCATCTTCACATCGAACACTTCTCGCAAACTACCCGGCAGACCATGCAGGTGATTAACATTAATGTATCCAAATCCATCAAGGCTGGCTGACGAACGCTGATTATTTATGCATTCCATGAATTTAACCTGCTAAATCATGAGCTTATTCCAGGAAGACATGTATTCAGAATTACAAGTATAATCCGCTAGCTTCTCCATCTGCACGATATCATTCACCCAATCAACTGATTTTTGGCAGCTCTTCTCGTACATGACAAAAGCTGTGGGTAGTTATCATATGCTGCTTCTTCTTGGCTATAAGATTTTTGGCAGCTCTTCTCGTACATGACAAAAGCTGTGGGTAGTTATCTGAATGCTTCAACAGGACAGAGACAACTATATTTTCTATATAACTCCATATTTTCTCCACAAAATCAAAGGGTTCCACAGATATGGCCTTCACCTTCCTCTGCAACAAAGTGAGAAAGCTGCTTTTGGGAGAAAATTTGGAAGCCCAATGGCTTTAGTTTCCTCAAAAACCTTAATCTCATCGAGCAAGAAATTAGTCGAATTGTGGCCATTTTTTTTGGATTGATGTTCATCAGAGAATTTGTTGAGCATCTCAGCTAATCTTGCTGTACAATGCATCTCAATTGCATCAGGATACTCATCAAACTCTCCTTGCAACATGATTTTCCTCAACGATTCTTTGGCAGAACCAAGAATATGCATGAATGTTGTCATCGCTTCAGCAACCGAGCTCAAATGCTTTGGCAACTTATTCAGCTCTTCGGCATTGGCAGAGAGAGCGTCATTGATCTTCCTAACAATGTCAGGCAAGCATTTGACGATAATGGTGGCCTGGATTTTCACCAACTTTTCAGCCAAAACTAGTATCCCAACAATGGATTTGCTCATCTTCGAGAGCAGGGGATGAGTATCAAAAAGTAGGCCCGGCTTCCTCGTACGACTCATACCCGATACGGTTTCTGACACAGACATATCCCAGCCCGATGTTCACATCATCAGCCGTAACCTTCTCCAGCAGGCCCTCAGGGGCCTTATCAGTCTTCGTAACTACAGCCAGAGTCCTCTGCCCCGTCTTGTCGACACGCTGGGACATTCTAATAGACTCTCAGGTGGTGAAATCAACACTCGCTGATAAAACATTCAGGATTATGCTCTCTTCAGGAGTAATAAACTCCATGATAACCTGTGATACCTGCTCATAAATATCCTCTGGCTGGCCATGGACAGGGACCCGAGTTATCCCTGGTAAATCAACCATGGTAAGATCCGGGACACCCTTCTTTTTCACAATAAGCGTCAAGGGGTTGCTGGAAATCCCTTTCCCATCGCCAGCGATCTCTTCAGTAGCATGACTTATAGCATCGGAAATATTTTCTTCACTCGTAGGCACAGTTTTTCCATTGTACTCCAGAGAAAGCTCTGGTTCAGGATTTGAACAGTTTTGCAGGCGCATAATGAGAGGGACCCTGGTGCAAATACCTTGGCCTCTGAGCAGGCTGATGCCGGCGAGGGACTCAAGAACGCTGGACTTTCCGGAAGACTGGTCGCCGACCACCACAATGGTGGGGAGTTGGATGCCTTCTTGCATGATTTTGAGGTGGCGCAGCCTGTCCACGGTGTCGGGCAGCGGCCTGATACGGTCGTTGTACGAGGAAACAATGGGCGCATCATGAGATGGTGCTTGTGTGGATTGTTGATCATTGATTTTCAGTAGATTCGTTCTCGGGAGAGTTTCCATCACTGGTGATGAGATTTCTTCTTTGACAGGACTCGTGAGGGTGGCCATTGATTTTGTGTTTGGAGATTAAACAGGGCTTTGGTGATACTGATATATGTGGCTTTGTATGTAGTTTTGGTAGTGCGATAATGGTTATGGAGGCTCAGGTATTTAGAGGCTTTCTCATTAGTAAGAATGGTTGTGCGGTTTGAATGGCGTTTTCTTCACAAAAATAAAAAATTAAAAAAAAAAAATCGACCTTTTGTTTTTTAATTTTGTGGTTTATTCAGATATAGAATATAATTCATTTAAAAGCATTAATAAAAATTTTAATAGGCATACATAATTAGAATTTCAATATGAGTATTTATAATTTTTTATTATTATTTCAATATAAGATATGGGTAACAATATTTTTATTTATGTATTAGAATGAATTATATTATATTAAAATTAAATTGATAAAAATAAAACAATTATCTTTTTAAGAACATAAATTTCTTAAATCATATTGTAGAAAAGTGATTGATAAATTAGCATATTCGAAACTCCAATTGATAACATAATATATTCAATTTAAATATTAGATTTTATGCATAATTATGTCATGGAATTTAATATAAACAATAGACAATTCTAACACTTAAAATTAGAATAATTGATAATATTTAATATAAGGCACTATTAATAGAAAAAGGTTGATTTTCTAATTTGATTTGAATTATAATAAAAACATATATTCTCCTAGATCAGAGATAAGTGTTGGATTCCTTTCTGTTATAGGTATATTGTTATACAAATTAAAATTTAAAATAATTGTAATTTTATACATGTTATAATAAAGCATAATGAGGTTGTTCAAGTGTGCATACATATGGTGTTTGCTTGGATGACATCTAGGTTTCTGAATTATTCATATTAGTCAGTCGGGCACACTCACTGCGTGTGCAAAATTAAAAAAAAAATTAATTACATATTTAAATTATAAATATAAAATTAAAATATTCATTGGATTTTACACATTATTATATATATTTTTTAATTTTTGTAATGTATGTATTTTATTAAATTTATTATAGAAAAATAGTTCAAAATAAAAATAAAATTATAAGAATAATAAATAAAAATTTATATATATATACATATATATATATCAAAAGAGATAAAAGACACTCAAGTGATTATTAGACCCTGTAGATGCTTTATTAATAGTATAAAATATAGATACATAGAGATATAAAAATGTGATTATCTCACTAACTAAACAAAAATTGTATAGAAATATTTTTACAGTTGTCTTTTTCAAAATAAAAACAAAAATTATTCTTATTCTAACTATATTCTCCAAATTCACTATATATATATATATATATATATATATATAATGACATCCAAATTCACTACTAAAGCATGGTTTTGCAGTACATTTTTCGAAAAACCCTCCAAGGAAATGACATAAATACTCTGCAATTTCCTGGAAATTTAGCCAAGTCCCAATGGAAATTGACTATAGCATTGGATGTGAACTATAGGATTAATGTCACTTTGCCGTCTTGAATTATGTTTTTGGTCCCATTTTGTTCCCTCGATTTTCAAAATGCATTTTTTACCCCCTCCAATTCATTAATTGCTAACTTATAATTAATAAAAGCTTAATTTTGTATCATAAATTTTCCCTTTTATCTTGCATACAAATGGATACATTTTATTTCTTGTCCAGTAATTGTTATTAATTTTGTTTATCTGTTTTAATCAATTTATGTGGGATGCTCTGCTTGAAATATATATATATATATATATATATATATTTATTTATATATAATCAAAATGCTTGTCAAATAATTATTTAGTTTCAAATGAATAGTAAAATTCATGTAAATTGTAAAATAATATATCAAATACGACACAAAATAAACGAACACCACCATAATTCGATTTTACTTATTTATAGTTTAAAATAAATGAATGGAATACGAAATTAAACTATCCAATACATTAAAAATTCAAATGAAATCTTAATAACATATTTTATTAGATTAATAATATAATGTACATATGACATTAATAAATGCTATTTCTATTTAAAAAAAGGAAGAAAGGAAAACAAACTTTTAAATAGAATGTTATATAATTGTCATTATAGATATAATGCAATGCCTATTATTTTCTTAAGTAATTTATTTGCTAAATAAATAAATAAATTCCAAAATAACTTAAAATATTCTTACTTTTTCGATAGTTTTACTTCTAATGAGCACTTATATAATATCATTGTTAGTTATTTTTGTATAAATTTGGGATTATTTTTTGAACAGTCTTTGAATTTATGTAACACGTTGTTCAATACTATCAAATTCTTTAACCATGTTTTAGCATCTATACTTCTTTCAAGTTTTAAATAATCATGGCCTCTACGCGCCAAGCCACCTTGACCACACTTCACACCGAGCTTCATCAACAGACTCTGGATCACAAGTAACACTCTATCGAATTTTAGGTGTTAGGCTCTTTTTGTATTTTATTTCTTGCACTGTAATGTTTTCATTAGGGTTTATTTATTTAATTATTTTTAATCTATTATAGGAAAGCGATAGATAGTTGAAGTGAAGCCTAGTCAAATATAGTCGAGAGTTGGATTTTCTCCTCTCAGTCCAACCTATTGTAATCTTTCTTACTGCTATAGTGCAATCATATTTATGCTATCAATGGAATCGATTTGAATTAAAGCTCATGTTGTTTTTCCCTCTAAAGCGTGTCACTGATGTGGATGTGATTACAACGCACAGTTAGAACTCGTGCCATTTTTATAATTTTTGGGCATATGTAGTCACAGCTGCCGACTATTAATCACACGATGCTCTATTTCCTAAAATCAAAAAGGCAATCCGTGAAATCACATTTCATCTTTATTTGATAATGATATATATCTTTCTAATTGTATTTTCATGATAACCAACTCCTTGTAGTTAAATTCATAATTTATAATATTCCTCTAAAATGTTTTAGATTTGTCTTGCTTACGCGAAGGAGAATCGGAAAGACAAATTCTCCAGTCACTTTTAACTTTTGATAAATAGATGTTCGTGCAATATTTTATACTTCTCAAAGTTTTTTTTTTAAATGGGATTATACTTTTTGAACTAATATGTTGCACTACTCATTGATTCTTTTTCTCCTTTTGCTGAACAATTTATTGGTGTTTTGGCTGTTGCTGGATCGGTTCTAACTTAATTCCATTATCTCGTTGATTGATACATTTTTATAATAAACATAAAATATATTATACTAACATACTTTTTCTTGAAAGTAATGGATCAAATGATTGCTTATGTAGTCAGTCAATGTAATTATGCACGAAAATTATCAAATTAATGAAAGCACCAAACTTTTTGAGTAATTTATTTGTGATTTATCTTCTTTATAAATAAATTTTAATTTTTTATTATAACTAGTAATTTGAACCCTGCATATAAAATTTGTAAGAAGACACTACAAGAAAAATAAGTAAATTAGTGATAATATAAAAAAGTGATAATGAAGAGGTTGCCACTAATTATATATATTTAATGACAATAAAATTATAGTGTTAAAAAATATAGCTTGCACAATGTCAATGGTAACAACATAATGTAAAAATGTGATAATATTGTGCAAAATAGATAATTAGTGATACTCATATAGTGATAATTTAGTGGCAATGGATATTTATCACAAAATCCTAATGATAATTTTTTTTTTCACCAAGTTGTCATTATAAGTGTCACTAATTGTAAATTGTGACAACTAAAACATTTATTCTGGTTACCATTGAGTGGTATTGTGATAATATAAAAATTGTTGTCACAAAAAAAAAAATTAATTAGTGATAAAATAGAATGTATTGTCACTTAATACAATTATTGGTAGCCGCTATGGGATACCTCGCATTTATCCGTGTGAACTAACCAAAAGCGACCAAGTCTATCACAAGAGCCACATATGTTGTACCCACTAAATAAGCCACCACTCCTCAATAGGGCACCTGAAGTCGAGGAGGATCCTACCTCGAGGAGACCTCGTGTGCCAAGGATGAACTCCAAATATTGCGAGTATTTATAGTATCGAGGAGAACATGTCAAATAGAAGGTGCGTATACCCCTAGCACTGTTCTCTCTGACACGTGCAGTGGTTCCATACAGAGAAAGCATTTGCACCATTATCCACCATTGCAGGGCCACACTATCACTTTAATACAAAGGACCATCATGTCATAGGTGCTTCTAGATTTTTCACTTTAGCTCTAATCTTCCAACTGAGTCGGATCAATCCTCACCTATAAATACCCTGAGGAAATACGCCATGAATGTAACTATTCATCCAGTGGCGAAGGGAAAAAATATGTTCAATGTGGTCACTATTTAATAAAAAGGATGGTATTAAATTTATTAAAACACAATTCAAATCATTTATAAATTTATTAAATGAAATTTAATAAATAAAAAATCTATAAAGAAAAAAACATACAAGATTTTTTTATAACTGTCCACATCGATTTTTCATGAATTGAAGTTGCTTTATGATTGTCTCATTTGAAATATATTAAATGCATCATAAATTAACTAATGCCATATATGAAAAATAAAACACTCCATCTTCATATTTAATCAACCAAAGTAAAATGTATTTTTATGCTTAAAACCTAAATAATAAACATAATATTACACTTACATGTATTTAATACTTTTCTTTAAAAAATCTCAAACATTTATGCAAAAATCCCAATTTTTAGTGAGAGTTTTATATTTTTTGTTTCTTTTCTTCTTCTTCTTCTATTCATTATAGATTGTATGTAGAATTTGTATGAAATAAATAAAAAAAAAAACTAAAAATGAAAGCCATGACTTCTTTTATTTATTTATTTTTTACTTTGACTTGATCATAAATCTATTCCTAACGGATTAAAATGATTGAAGTAGATGTCTTTTGTGTTGGACCCTTTTATTCTTCTATATATGTATACATATTGGGCTTGATGTTTGGACCCCATATATGAAGATTTTTTTTTTTTTTTGAGTGGTGTCCAAAAAGAAGAAAATTTTAAAATTTAAAATTTAAAATTTCTTTCTTTCATGTTCAATATATAAATAAAAATATTTTTCAATTTTTAGTGTATCGTTATATACTGAAACCCTAGTTGAATATCCATTCATGTACATTGTATATACTTTTTTGACTTAAGCATTTGAGAGTGTACGTTTAAAATGCTTTCGACTTAATTTACGTGTTCCATCTTAGTATGTCGAGGAGTTTATTAATATTTCAATTGAGTCAGCATTCTACCTAGGACCGAACACATCGTCCAATATTAGATCCCATCAATAACAACTTTTATATTATTATTTTTATATTTTGTCATTAATAGTATTTTTCCTTATATTGAGATCTACAAAACATTTAACTTATATCGCTATTAGGTGTATTGATTTTATGTCAAAGCGCATAGAATGTATTTACCAAAAAAAAAAAAGCATATAGAATGGAATGAGTATGTATCTTTCTTGTATACGATCATAATGGCTAATATTTTTGACTAGTAATATAATGGGCACCCAAAATATGTGGGTTTTCAAATAAATAATAGGAAAAAAAATTATTTACCACCCAAAATATACGGATTTTTACGGTTTGCCTTATAAACTTTTTTTTTTATCGATTGATATCTGTTTGCATAAATTTTCTCCGGCCTCGCCGAAGTGGCCGCTCAGGTTTCGAGCCGGCTAAGTTCGATTGGAAAACAATCAATTCAAAGTGAGATTTCTCGTGTTCGGGTGCAGGCGTGCCAGTGTGCAGGAGCACACGAGTGGAAGTCTTGTGTTTCGAAGTGAAAAAGTGATGCAATTCGAAGTGAAACAAAATGTAATGACCCTAAGACTTTTATCTGAAAAACGACTGAATCGGAGTAGGCAAACACTACTCCTAAGGTTCTATTTGTCTACAACTCAATGTAGGACTTAACAATTCAGCATTCTCAAAATCGAAAAGGGTCGAAAAGCTTTAAATCGAAGAGAAAATATATTCGAAGACTATGGCTACTTGCCACACGGACTTTACAGGACTCGACTACAGACACACGCATTGATGACTCGGGTCATATCTATGACAGAGATGCATTGAGCAGTCCCTAAGAACTCTAGCTACAAATCGGCCACATTGATAACTCTGGCCATATCTACCTGTGGGTGTGTTCAAAGGTTGTTCACTCCGACGAGCATTGATTGACTCCGTCTATACTCCTCTTCATGCATGCGCTCGATATGGATGCTGGGTACCACTCCGTCGCATTGATATCTCACCTCGAACCAAGCCCAATTCGAGTGAGTGATGGCTACGACCTTGTGATGTTACGGAATGAGTGCATTGATATCCTCACTTCGAGTCAAATGAGGTATGGCTACAAACACCCGTAGCGATTTTCTACCTACTTGAACTAAAGCTATTATTTGTTTATTTAGACTAAAAAATCAGAGAAGTGATGACTTCTTAAGTGGGAGAATTGTTGTGTTGATTGTTTAACGTTGTGTGTGTTTAAATGACGAATCCGGACCCTTTTTATAGACTTCAGGCCGCAACTGCCTTTCTTTATTCTTGGAGTTGGGTGATTTCAAAAGACTTGATTATTTGAAATGGATAGACCTCCTTATTTCCTAATGTGGCAGTTTATGCCATCTTATTTAAATTTTAAATTTCAGCATCACATGGCCTTTATTTTAGGTATGTAAAGATATAACAATACCTATTTTTAGCCATTCTGTTATTCTTCTCATAACATCTCCTAATCGTGAGGGATTTGAATTTAAATTTATTATTATATTTATTCTATTTTATATTTTTAGACGATTGGGCCATGGGCTTCCTATTTTATTTCGGTCTGGGACCTCTAATACCAATAACAATAATAATAATAATAATTTGAAGTTTCCGCGTGAGGACAACGAAACCTGGCTGTGGTCGCGAAAGCCGACAAATCTCCTCAAGGCTTGCTGGGGAAGTTTAGCATCGATGATGTCATTTAGTTAATATCATCTTCCATCGTAAAAAGTTCTGTTACAAATGTCCATAAATATTAAATATTCTATTTTTTAACCGAAAAATGATAATTTAGACCTGTTTGATTTAATCAAAGTTAATTATGTCATGAATATTTTATATTTATTTCATAATTAGTATATAATTTAATTAGATGAATCAATCACTCAGTAAACACAATACATGGACCAAAACCAAGTTTGATAAAAATTTATCTTTTTAACATCTAGCTATTTAGTCATTAAATTTAAATGATCATCCCAATTGCTCTTCAAATCATGCATTAGGACATTCTTGATTTTTTTTTAGTTTGATTATTTGTATAATTTATAATTCGTATCTAATAGATACATCTGTCGATTTTAGAATCCCAACTCCGCCACGGCTCGGATTTTGAGTGAAAGAAGAGAGGCGCAAAAAAATCCCACAGATCAATTGAGAAATCTTGGGTGCTAAGCAAAACTACAAGCCTCATTCTCGTGAGTGGAGCTTTAGTGGCCCAAGAAAAGTCGTCGTATGCTGCTTGGATTATTTTCTCTTGATTTGTGTAAATGTTTTCTTTTTTGGTTTTTTTGTCCGAAAGCGAAATTAAAGGCAACCTTTTGGAATATTAGTAGTACTGCTGTACGAAAAGGTCACAGCAATGCCTGGTTGATTGACTTGACGACGAAGACTGTGGAAATAAGATCATATTTCTTTTGATGAATTATTCGGACAAGTTTTAGTTTTATTGCTCGAATTTTAGTAAACAAAAGCTAAAAGCAAAAAAGGGGTAAAAGTGCAATTAAAAGTTGAATCTAAAATAATTATAATTTTAAACTTGAGAGACCATTAATAACATTAGCCCATCATTTAATCATTTCAACTGACTTAGCCCCGGTGCTATAAATCATACTATAACAAGTTGAATTAATAGTGATTAGCCAAAAAAGTCAAATCAATAATTATCTATCATATTCCATAGGAGGATAAATTTTCAAAAAACAAAAAAAAGACCTAATATCATGAAAATTTTTTGTCCACACTGTGTTTAGTCAAATGGGGACTAATTACGTGACTATTATTTTATTTTTATTATGTAATTAGAGTATAATTTAAAAAAAAAATCAATTACAAAATAAATATATTACCACTTATTATATAATTAATTGAGCTCGATTAACCCAAATCTTGGCAAGAAATTTCCAATATCATTGCTATACATTGAGGATGTTTGGGATTGTTTTTGATTTTAAAAAAGTTGGAGTTATTGAAAAAATTGAAAAAAGTTGAGTAGTAAAAGTTGATAATATTTAAAAAAAATAAAAATTAATTAAAAATTAATAGTAAAAGTATAGAATATTTAGAAATAAAAATGAAAAGTAATCAAAAATTGATATATAACAATTCAAAAAATTCAATTTATTTTTAAAAATATCAATAATCACTCTTAAATGGTGAGAAGTAGCTTTCTATCAACTTTTCAACATTTATTTTTTTTAGCTTAATTTAAACAAAAATTATAAAATTAAACATTTGGCCAGAAATAGTTTTTTATCACTTTTAAATATTATTTTAAAGCTGTTGCAAATGACCCATTGTCAAAAGATCATTGGCATATTTTCCGATGAAAGGGGAAAAAATAACTAACGATCAAATAAAAACAAAAGAAAGAGGAAGACCAAAAGAAAAAAGTGACCTAGACTTGACTTGGGGGTGTCTAATGTAACTGCTATTTGCTTAACACTCGAGCCGTTCCCACTGAAGTTAAAACTTTCCAGGAAATTCTTGGTTGATGACAAGGGTTATAAATACATCGCCATTGTTGCGCTTGAAAAAACACACACAGATCACACAGTCACACACAAAAGTCACCAAAAACCCAGTTCAATCATCCCAGCAAAATCATGGGCTCCTTCACCAACTCTGTCACAGAGGAAACCTCCTCACCAGTGATAGAAACTCTCCCAAGAATGAATCTCCTGAAAATCAGCGATGACCAATCCCCAGAAACGCCATCTCATGATGCGCCGATCGTTTCCTCCTACAACGACCGTATACGGCCACTGCTCGACACCGTTGACAGGCTGCGCTACCTCAAAATCATGCAAGAAGGCATCCAACTGCCCACCATTGTGGTGGTCGGCGACCAGTCTTCCGGCAAGTCCAGCGTTCTTGAGTCCCTCGCCGGCATCAGCCTCCCAAGAGGCCAAGGTATTTGCACAAGGGTTCCTCTCATTATGCGCCTCCAAAATCATCCAAGCCCCGAACCAGAGCTTTCTCTGGAGTTCAATGGAAAAATTGTGCCCACTGATGAGGAACATATTTCCGATGCCATTAGCCTTGCTACAGAAGAGATCGCCGGCGATGGGAAAGGGATTTCGAGTAATCCCCTGACGCTGATTGTGAAAAAGCAGGGTGTCCCCGATCTGACCATGGTTGATCTACCAGGAATAACTCGGGTCCCTGTTCATGGCCAGCCGGAGGATATCTATGAGCAGATCTCGAAGATTATCATGGAGTTTATCACGCCGGAGGAGAGCATAATCTTGAATGTTTTGTCGGCGAGTGTCGATTTCACGACCTGTGAGTCTATTAGAATGTCCCAGCGTGTGGACAAGTCGGGGCAGAGGACTCTTGCTGTGGTCACCAAAGCTGATAAGGCCCCGGAAGGCCTGCTCGAGAAGGTCACCGCCGACGATGTGAATATCGGGTTGGGCTATGTCTGCGTCAGGAACCGTATTGGAGACGAGTCGTACGAGGAAGCCCGGGCCGAGGAGGCCCGGCTTTTTGAGACTCATCCCCTGCTCTCAAACATGAGCAAATCCATTGTTGGGATCCCGGTTTTGGCTGAAAAATTGGTGAAAATCCAGGCCACCATTATTGTCAAATGCTTGCCTGACATTGTTAGGAAGATCAATGACAAGCTCTCTGCCAACATTGAGGAGTTGAATAAGTTGCCGAAGCATTTGAGCTCAGTTGCTGAAGCGATGACGACATTTATGCACATTCTTGGCTCTGCTAAAGAATCGTTGAGGAAAATCCTGTTGCAAGGAGAGTTTGATGAGTATCCTGATGCAACTGAGATGCATTGTACTGCAAGATTAGCTCAGAAGCTCAACAAATATTCTGATGAACTTCAAGGCAACAAAAATGGCGACAATTCAAACAATTTCTTGCTCGATGAGATTAATGTTTTGGAGGAAACTAAAGCAATTGGGCTGCCAAATTTTCTCCCTAGAGCTGTTTTTCTCACACTCCTGCAGAGGAAGGTGAAGGCCATATCCGGGATACCCTTTGATTTTGTGGAGCAAATATGGAGCTATATGGAGAATGTGGTTGTGTCTGTGTTGTTGAAGCATTCTGATAACTACCCACAGCTTTTGTCATGCACAAGAAGAGCTGCCAAAAATCTTATTGCTAAGAAAAAGCAGCAATCAGTTGATTGGGTGCGTGATATGGTGGAGATGGAGAAGCTGACGGATTATACATGTAATCCCGACTACATGACTTCCTGGAATAAGCTCATGTCTAACCAGAATAAATTCATGGAACACTTTAACTTCGGTTACTCGGTGATAAACCTTGATGGGTTCGGAGATGTTGATGTTTCTCATCTGCGTGGTCTGAAGGGCAGTTTGCAAGAAGCGTTCGATGTGAAGATGAGGATGACGGCATATTGGGACGTAGTTCTGAGGAGAATGGTGGATAACATGGCCTTGCATTTACTTTTCAGCATTCAAAATCTGGTGAACAAAGAAATGGAAAAGGAGATTATTACTGAGGTGATGGGGCCTCAGGGGAATGGGTTGGAGAGGATGTTGGAGGAATCGCCTTCCATTTCTGAAAAACGGAACAAGCTCAAGAAAAGCATAAAGTTGCTCAGGGAGTCCAAGGATGTGGTTGCCAACATCATGGATAGGGTTGCTGATTTTGATTAAGCTCTAGGATGTCTTGTATGATCCTTGGATTAGCCGATTAGGGTTATGTTCTTACTATGTAATCATATGTTATGTTTTTATGTCCAACTTTGTTGCTTAGTGTTTTGTTGGCTTTGGATGTATGGTTTTGAGTGTAATGCTTGCTCATCAGTCGGTGTGTGTGTCTGTTTATTTGTAGAAGGTGTACTGATCTTGAAGTTCTCAGAGGATTATGAAAATGGCTGTAAGATTTTAGGATTAGTAGCCTATGAGGTTGTCAGTCTACTTTGGGTTTAAGGGTTTTTCTGAACGATATACAATATAGGGCTGTCAATGGGTCGAATTTGGTGCAGCTTTGAAAAATTCGAATGCTGATTCTGTTATATAATGTGATAATCGAGACTGATCGAAGATTCTAATATTTGATCCATCAATTCAAATCCAAGTTCGATTAAGATCCAAAAATAGATATAATAATTCCGACCCAATTAACAATAAAAAAATAACTAAAAATTTTAAAACCAAACAAAAATGAAGAGTGAACATGAATACAATAATTACAAAAAAAAAAAGAAAAGGAAGTTATACTATTTCAAGAATTACACGCAATATATATCTGTATGCAGTATGCGCGTTCAAAATATGATTACCTAAACTTTAAAAGAAACTAAAGTCGGCTCCATTGATGATGTGGTCGGATTTTGGCCTGCGGTATACGTCACTTCGATCTGGGAGTAAGTGTTCGAGTCCGGTCAGGTGGATCCGAGTAGGAGTATCCGAATGCTGGTCGGGTTCTATTCTGCAAGGATGGAGCACACGTGAGACTAGCCGGAAGTGTCTCCGGCGAAGACCCTCCGACGCTCAAGTCAGAATTCGGGCAGATGAATAGTAAGCAGTAATCAGCGTATAGGTAGATAAAAAAATTGTCTTACCCAAGGAATAGTATCGCCGTATTATAATAATAAAAAATAGGTGGGCCGGACCAGAGTTAGGTTGGCCCAATCCCGTTGCTGGTAGCGGGCGTTCATCATGACGTGCTGTGGGCGCGTGGAGTGCATTCCCTGATCGAGGAGGGTGTCAGGGCATTGACTGAGGATGGAGTGTTGCCGACATCGATCATGTCATTTTATCGAGGAGAAGTGGTACCTCTGGCCGAACAAGGCCGTCAAGAAAAAGACCATGGGGCCTGATCGAGATAGGTCTGACACGTGGCAGCAGGAGGATGGCGGCATGTGCTGAATCGGATCCGACGTGTCGGCTGAGGAGGCGCGTACATGGCCAAGGCAGGTTTGGCCACATCATTAGCCCCCCCAGTTCTTGGTTTGACCGATTTTCGAAATACGGGCAGACCGGGAACTGTCCGAGGAAATAGCGCAGACGATTTCGCTTAGGACTTATCGATCAGGCGTTGGCGGTAACTTCGAAAACTGACCGTTGGGATGTGACCGTTGGTAATAATTACTGGCGTCTGTTGGACTTCCCGAGGAGTATTTTTACCGCCCTATAAATAGGGGCTCCGGGCGAGGCTACAGGCGCGTCATTTTGCAATCGAGCTGAAGTTCCATTCCGAGCATAATCTGAGAGCACCGAGCACACGGGCATCATTTCGAGCGGACAAATTCTCCTTTCGACCAGCCAAACCTAGGTACTCCCCTTTTTCCGAACTGTTTCTTTCTTGCTCTTCATTTTCGTTAGACAAATCAATCCTTAGATATGAGCCAATCCGTGAATAGCTCGGATAGTCAGAATGGGATGGTAGAGTCCCCGATTGAAGGGGGGTTAAGCGATATAAATCTGTCGGTCTCCCTCGAGGCAGAAGCCTCTTTAGAGGGGGCCTTGTCTCGTTGTCCGGGCGAGGCGAGCACTAGTCGGCCCCGAGGGGGCGGTAAGAGCCCGAGCAGGATAGAAGAGATGGGGCTGCGCATGGAGGCGGAGAGGGGGGAGGCACTTCTTCCGATGGGCGACGTGCCCGACGAGATGGTCCCCTCGTGGAGGTCCGTTTCCGAAGAGGCGGGCCCATCCAGTCAAGAGCCTCTTCGGGGGAGGAGAAAGGCCATCGCCGGGAACCAGACCACAGTGAGTTGGGGAAACATCATAGCGAATAACACCGATCGGGACGTAAAGAAGATAATGAACCACTACATCCGATGCAAGTTTGGGGTCATCTGGCCGAGCAGGGAGGATTCCATTACGAACCCCCCCGAGGGGTGCATCCCCATTCACTACGCTCACGTCGAAAACGGGCTTAGATTTCCGATCCCGGCCTTCATTTCCACCATCCTAAATCGGTTGAATATAAGCCCGATTCAACTGACCCCGAACTCATACGCCTCGATGTGTGCTTTCGTTGTTTTTTGTCGCTGTACCGGGCACACTCCCACTGTGGCCAACTTTTCTGATCTATACCAAGTTAACCACTCGAGCAGGTCCTCCCCGGATGATGAATTTAACTGCTTTTTCGTTAGTGCCAAGAATGGAAGAAAGCTGATCGAAACAGCTTCATCGTCCTACGGGGCGGACTGGAAGCAGAAATGGTGCTACATACAATCCGATGATCCATGGCGGGTGAGGAGGGTGCATAACCCGGAAGCGAGGAAGCTCTCCCTGGCCGGGCTGGGATCGAGTAGTTGGACAAGAGAGTGGGTGCTCAGCCAGAAGGCCCTGGGCTTATTGAGCCCCACCTTCCTCACCCAGGAACGCTTCCTAGTAAAGGCCGGGCTCTCGCCGGCCAGGCTTGATGTCGATCATGTTACTTTTGGTATTATTTATTGCATGTTTTTACTCGAATATTCAAGTCTTTATGCTCAATTATCTTCTAATCGGTTGGTTTTCAATTCTGCAGATCTCAGCGTATTGGAAATGGGACGCATGAACTTGATCTCGAAGGTAGCCGGAGGGAGGAGGAGACCGTCCCCCCCACCGGAGGAGGCCCGTGCCATAGAGGCCACAGCTAGTGCTCCGAGGAGATCGGGGCAGGCAGCAGTTACCACCCAAGGCCCTAGTCGGGGGGCCGTTCCCGATGTGGGGGAGACCCCTCTTGTCCGGAAGAGAAAAGCCCCGGACTCCACGATACCGACGAGACCAACGGGGCCTGCTCCGAAGAAGCCCGTCTCGAAATCGGCCAAAGGCAAGCGGCCGGCTGATGGCTCCGGGTAGGTGTTAAACTACCCGGACGCCCCGAAACCCCGCTTCGGCCCCAAATATGGCGACCTCTCTGACCGTAGCATCCTCGGAGGGACGAGCAAAAAGTTGGCGATGACGAGTTTCCAAAACGCCATTTTTAAAGCCGATCAGGTCACCTCTCCGAGCTCGACGATGCAGAGCTGGCCCTGAGCATCGCCCAGGACATGAACACTCTCCAGCAAAGGGTGTTCCATGGTCTTTGTCGGCTGGAGGTCAGCCGGGCGCGTTGTGACAAGGCCGAGCGGGAGGCTCGAGGAAGCAACCTCCAGGCGGATTTGGAAGAAGAGCGGCAGAAAAATCAAGTCGCTCAACGGGAGATCGCCACGGCGCGGGGGAAGACTCAGGCCCTGGAGGAGCGGCTCGAGAAGCTCGAGCTGGACTTCAAGACCAGGGGTCGCCGCCTGATGAGGACCGAATTGATGGCCTCGGTCCCTGACTGGGAGAGAGAAGCCGTGAAGCGGTTCGTTCGAGGACCGGTATTCGAGTATGCTACCATCCTCCGCGGGCGAACGATGCCTCCCTCGGATTTGAAAGGGCCTTCAAGCAGCTGAAAGCGCACGGCGTCATCCCGCAAGATTTTCCCATGGAGGGGCATGGCCTCGATCTGAACGATGCCGGGGAGAAGGACGATGAGGATGATGAGGCGCTGCCGGCATATGAGGGTGCAGAATTTGCCCGAGTTATTTCCATCGTGGAGAGACAGGTCCGCAATGAGGAGCACAAACGCTTAGGGGAGCCTCTCTCACCGGATGTGGAGCCCGACGATCCCATCGACGTGGACCAAGGCGGGTCACCCCCAAGGGCGATAAGTGCCCCGTCGAATGCCGGTGCGGCTGGCGCTGGGGGCAATCAAACAGTGGAGGCGGCCATCGAGGAGGTGGCCAAGGAGATAGATGGCGCTTAGGCCATGAGATCTTATGCCGGGCTGGATGCCCGTGAACATGTATTCTTTTGTTTTTTTTTTTTTTTGTGAACTTTATTATGATCAATGAAATTTTTATCAACGCAAAGTTCCTGGTCGAAATACTATTTTCATGCTTATTTTTATCAATGCAAATTTCATGATCGAAATGTGATACTCAGTCCCGTCAATGCGAAACATGGTCTCAGCACCGAAATACATGTTATTTAATCCGGTAAGGGAGCATAAAATGACTTCAATAATAAATAAAAGAAAACTTTGAGAACTTTGAGAAATAACTTGATAATCAAAAATCGAGCTGGGGAGAACGGAGTTTGTGCATAAAATGGCGTGTTTTAGTCGGAACCTTATTCGATGATAACGATGTAATTATTAAAACAGTTGAAATAAAACACTTCGTGCAACAGTTGAAATAAAACACTTCGTGCAATCTAGTTTTACACGCGATGTTTTTGCTCGGGCCATTATCATACATAGAACCGTCTGAGGTTCGCGGCGTTCCAAGGACGGGGTAGCTCCCTCCCCGACATGTCCTCGAGGCGGTAGGCGTTGTTCTTGCAAATCTTGGTTACTTTGAACGGACCTTCCCATTTGGGGTCCAACTTCCCCACAGGACGAGAAACCCCGACCTTCTTGGTGACCAGGTCCCCGATCTGGAATGTCCGGGGATGGACGTGGCGATTATAAGCACGTGCAATTGAGGCCCGGAAGTTATCCAACCTCCGCAAGGCGGCATACCTCCTCTCGTCGGCGAAGTCAAGCTCGGTCAGGCGAGCGTCGACGTTGGCGATCTCATCAAAGTGCGCAACCTGAGCAGACGGGTGCAACACTTCGGCAGGTATAACGGCGTCTGAACCATAAACTAAGGCGTACGGGGTGTCGCCCGTTGCAGTTCGAGGAGTGGTCCGGTATGCCCAAAGCACGCCAGGGAGCTCGTCGGCCCAATTGCCCTGAGCGTCGGCCAAGGCGGTCTTAAGTCCGTGGAGAATCGTTCGGTTGGTGACTTCAACTTGGCCGTTTGCCTGGGGGTTCCCTACTGAGGTGAAACGCTGCTCGATTTTGAGGCTAGAGCACCATTTCTTCACCCGATGACTTTGGAACTGGGTTCCGTTGTCCGAGATGACGACCCTGGGAAGCCCGAAGCGGCAGATGATGTTTTTCCAGATGAAGATTTTGATAACCGAGTCGGTGATCTTCGCAACGGCCTCCGCTTCGGCCCACTTTGTGAAGTATTCGACGGCAACAATCACGAATTTCCTTTGCCCGGGGGCTTGAGGGAACGGCCCGAGGATGTCTATTCCCCATTGGTCGAATGGCCAAGATATCTCCACATTTATCATCGGAGCGGCAGGCTGGAGGACTAGGTTGGCGTGCAGTTGGCAAGCTCTGCATCTTCGGACGAAGTCAAAACAATCTTGCATGAGATTAGGCCAGAAAAACCCTGCCCGTGATACCTTTTTGGCCAAGGACCTTGGCCCAGTATGATTTCCGCAACACCCTTGGTGTATCTCTTCGATGACTTCCTTGGCCTGTTGCTTGCTCAAGCATCGTCGAGGAGGACCATCGAAGCTTTTCCTAAACAGATGCCCCTGCCCGTCGAGGGCGTATCGAGAGGCCTGTCGTCGGAGTCTTTTGGCTTCGATGGGTCCCTCGGGGAGAGTTCCATCCTTCAGGTAGGTGACTAATTCTGCTATCCAATCGTCGGGGGGTTCGATGGAGAGGACACACTGTTGGGTCCTGGACCCGGTTAAAGGTGTTGACGAGCTCAACATGGTTATGCTTCTCTCTTTGGTCCCCCTCATCGAACTCGCCAGTTTCGACAACTGATCTGCCCTCTCATTTTCTGTCCGGGGAATTCGCTCGAGAGAGAACATAGCAAATCTTTCCTTCAACTTGTTGACCTCCTCGACGTACTTCGTCATCTATGATTCACGGGCGTCGTAATTGCCATTGACTTGCTCGGCCACCAACTGCGAATCGGTCAAGGCGACAAGCTCGTCCACGCCCTTGTCCAGGGCAATCCTCATCCCCGCGGCGAGAGCTTCATACTCGGCTTCGTTGTTGGAGACCGGAAATTCAAGGCGAATGGCGAAGTCGAGCTCATTGCCCAACTCATCCCGCAGGTAAACCCCGGCTCCCCCACCTGAATTCGTGGAGGATCCATCGACCATGAGGGTCCATGGTGTTTTTGGCTCCGTTTCCGCCCTCGGGGCCACTTCCGCTAAGAAGTCCGCCAGGACCTGGGCATGAATCGCTGTTCGTGGTTGGAACTGAATATCGAACTCGCCGAGCTCGACGGCCCACTTCACGAGCCGGCCCGAGACATCGGGTTTGGCCAATACCTGCTTCAGAGGCTCACTGGTCAGGACCACGATGGTGTAGGCCTGAAAGTATTGCCTCAACTTCCGGGCGGAGTGGACCAGAGCGAGAGCGAGCTTCTCGATGGCCAGGTAGTTCCGTTCAGGGCCTTGGAGGAGCTTGCTTAGGTAATACACCGGGCGGTGTACCCGATCCTCCACGTGCACTAGGACCGAGCTGACCGCATTTGGGGATACCGCCAGGTAGGCATAAAGGGGCCTCCCCGGAACTGGTTTCGACAGCAGAGGGGGCTCGGCCAGGTATCTTTTTAATTCGAGGAGCGCGTGCTGGCATTCCTCCGTCCATTTCCAATCCGGCACCTTCCTTAGTGCTTTAAAGAATGGGAGGTTCCGATCCGCTGAGCGGGATATGAACCGATTGAGGGCGATTATGCGCCCTACTAGCCTCTGTACTTCCTTCACTGAGCTAGGCGGCTCGATGTCGAGGATGGCGCGAATCTTGGAGGGGTTGGCCTCGATCCCCCTATGGCTGACAATGTACCCGAGGAACTTACCTCCTCGGACTCCGAACGTGCACTTGTTCGGGTTGAGCTTTAGGCCGTATTTCCTCAGAATCTCAAATGTGCGAGCAAGGTGCCCGAGATGGTCGGACTCCCGCTCACTGCGGACTATCATGTCGTCAACGTATACTTCGACGGTGCTCCCGATCTCTTCCTTGAACATGAGATTCACGAGCCTCTGATACGTAGCTCCGGCGTTTTTTAGCCCGAAGGGCATCACGAGGAAGCAATACATCCCCGACGAGACGACGAACGACGTCCTCCCTCGATCCTCCTCGGCCATGTAGATCTGGTAGTAGCCTTGGAAAGCATCCATCATGCTCATCAACTCACACCCTGCCGTTGAGTCAACGAGTTGGTCTATCCGAGGAAGGGGGTAGTGGTCCTTGGGGCAGGCTTTGTTGAGATCGGTGAAGTCGTTGCACATCCGCCATCGGCCATCGCCCTTGGCAACGACGACCACGTTGCATAGCCATTCGGTGAACTGGACCTCCACAATGTAGCCTGCCTCGAGGAGCTTGTTGACCTCCTCCTCGATGATTCGGTTCCGAGCTTCACAAAATATCCTCTTTTTCTGCCTCACCGGCCTGAACGATGGGTCTGCGTTGAGGCGATGGACAATGATTTCGGGATCGATTCCCGGAAAGTCTGAGGCCTTCCAAGCAAAGACATCGGCATTTGTCCGGAGGAAGTCGACCAACATGACCTCGTGATGCGGCTCGAGGGTCAATCCTACTCGGGTGGTCTTGGATGGATCGCCCTCTACGAGCTGGATTGTCTTGAAATCTTCCGCTGGCGTCATTTTTTCTTCCTCTAGCCTCCTCCGCTTTGCCGGGTCGATTTCGGAGGACTCGAGAATGTCCATCCGCGAAGCGGCTGCTTCGACTAGTCGGGGTGCCGGAGTTTTCTTCCCTTCGACGGAGGCCGAGTAACACTTCCAGGCGTCCAGGATCCGACATGTGACTTGCCCGACCCCCGCGGGTGTGGGGAACTTCATCTTTAAGTGATACGTGGACACCACCGCCCGAAACGCATTAAGAGCGGGTCGCCCGAGGATGATGTTGTAAGCAAACGGAGCGTCAACTATTAGATACTGGACCATCATAGTCTTCCTTCTCGGGGCCTCCCCCAACGAGGTGGGGAGTTGAATCATCCCGAGAGGGACCACCTCGGAACCCCCAAACCCGACAAGAGGGGTCTGCACGGGGGAGAGCGTGTATCCTCCTAGGTCCATCTTGGCGAAGGTGTTGGCGAAAATGATGTTGGCAGAGCTCCCATTGTCGATCAGGGTCTTTGCCACGGAGTAGTTGGCTACGTCCAAATTAATGACCATCGGGTAATCCGGTGTGTCCTCGAGGCCTTCTGTCTTCGGGACGTGCGCAAGATCATGGTCGGAGAATTCGAGTGACTCTGGCGATGGCGTCGCCGCTTCTGATATGGTGTTGACATGCAGCCTCTCGTGGTAGTAGCGCTCTTCGATACGGTATCGGGCCTGGTCGAGGTGCCTCTCCACCTGTCTTCTCCTACTTTTAGTGTCTCCTCCACTAGAGCCTCCCGCTATGATGTGGATCATCCCCCTGATCGGGAGGTTGTCCTGTGTGGCAGGCTGTTTGTCAGTTTGAGTCGAAGGCGTGTAGCCCCTTCGAGGAGAGCGAGATCTAGCCCTCCTCGGGGTTCCTTGTTCATCGTCCATGGGGGACGGGGAGTTGCGCCGACGGCTTCCGTCACTCTTGTGGCCCTGTCCTTGCTTTTTCACGTATTTTTTGATCTCCAGTCGGCCCATATCGATAAGGCACTGTATTTCCTTTTTGAGGGCATAGCAGCCCTCGGTGTCGTGGTTACCCACTTGCTTGTGGAACGCACAATACTTATTCCCTCTCGGAGGGTCTCCATCCGCGTCCTGGATCTTCCTCGGCCTCCGAAAAACCGTCGGGTCGCTGGCGTTAATTGTGGCGAAGATCTCTTTCCTTGACATCACCAATGGGGTGAGATCATTGTCTCGTCGGCGTTCTTTCCTTTCCCCGACCTCTGGCCTCCTTTTAAACCTCATGTCCTCAACATTCATGTATTGTTGAGCGATGGACATGACTTTCTCCATGGTGGCGGGGCGCTTCCTGGCCAAATGGTCCGAGCATGCTTGGTTTCGGATGGCCCCCATGATTACGTCGAGGAGGAAGTCCATCTGGACGCTTTCGACCTTGAGCAGCTCGGTGTTGAATCGGTTAAAGAAGTCCCTCAGAGACTCACCCTCCTTTTGCCGAATCTTATGCAAATGGGATGGGGGCAGCTTCGCTAGGCTTTTCGTCTGGAAATGGTTGACGAACTTTATCGCCAAATCGGCGAAGCTTCTGACCGAACCTGGGGCTTGGCGGACGTACCATTGCGAGGCTACTCCCTGAAAAGTCGTAACCAGCAACTTCGCGGCGAAGTCATCGTCGATCATGTGCACGCGCATGGCGTGTTTGAATTGTATTAGGTGTTCTTTGGGATCTGCTTCTCCATTGTATCGGGGCAAGTCGGTCGGGATTCGGACCCCTCTGGGTGCTCGGGCTCGTTGAAGGTCTGCGCTAAGTGGGTCTGCCTCGTCCGGCACAAAGTATCGCTGAGCCGATCCCTGTCCGGAGCGGTGAGATACCTCCTCGAGCTTCCGGTTAAGGTCTTCCATCCGATGCGAAAGTTCCCCAACATCGTCACGGGATCTTTCTCCGCGGCGGACCTCACCGATCCTCCGCTGGATCTCTGTGGCCTGGTGGGAGATTTCCTCCAACCGTTCTCTGTGACTCCGTGCAGGATGACCTGAGGACGCCCCCACAGAGGATTCGTCAACTTCCTCCGCCGGTCGAGGAGGCGGGGGCCGTCTCTCTCTGCGGACCTCCCTTGTTGTGGGGATCCGTTCGCGCACCCGCGCGTCATCCCGCTCGGCGTCGGTTGCCCGAACACCTCGCGGGGGGCGAATTTCCTCCCTAATCGGATGAGGGTCTTCAGCAGTGGCAGCCGGGGCGAGGACTGGGTTCATCCGCCTGATCTCGTGTAGGAGCGTATTGAACTGATCAGCCGTCAGAACGACGAGGTTCTGCCCGGCGAGAGGCGTAGGTGCTGGCCCGATGGCTTGCGGGACAGCGTGAGGTGGGATGACGTGAGTTTCGGGAACAGGATGGGCGGTGGTTTGCGGGGCCCCTGACTCTGTTCCGGTCCTTCGTGTGTTTACCATTTCCTCACTTGCTCGAATAGAAGGCCCTTCCTCTAGCGCCAAAATGATGTGGTCGGATTTTGGCCTGCGGTACACGTCACTTCGATCTGGGAGTAAGTGTTCGAGTCCAGTCAGGTGGATCCGAGTAGGAGTATCCGAATGCTGGTCGGGTTCTATTCTGCAAGGATGGAGCACACGTGAGACTAGCCGGAATTGTCTCCGGCGAAGACCCTCCGACGCTCAAGTCAGAATTCGGGCAGATGAATAGTAAGCAGTAATCAGCGTATAGGTAGATAAAAAAATTGTCTTACCCAAGGAATAGTATCGCCGTACTATTTATAATAATAAAAAATAGGTGGGCCGGACCAGAGTTAGGTTGGCCCAATCCCCTTGCTGGTAACGGGCGTTCATCATGACGGGCTGTGGGCGCGTGGAGTGCATTCCCTGATCGAGGAGGGTGTCAGGGCATTGACTGAGGATGGAGTATTGCCGACATCGATCATGTCATTTTATCGAGGAGAAGTGGTACCTCTGGCCGAACAAGGCCGTCAAGAAAAAGACCATGGGGCCTGATCGAGATAGGTCTGACACGTGGCAGCAGGAGGATGGCGGCATGTGCTGAATCGGATCCGACGTGTCGGCTGAGGAGGCGCGTACATGGCCAAGGCAGGTTTGGCCACATCAATTGACAATCTTAACAGGGCTTGATCATATTGAACTTCATCTTGAGCCCATATGAACTGGCCTTTTGTGTTTGTTAATCGAGGATAACAATTCGAAGCGTTGAAAACAAGTCATTAAGCCCAACTTTTATCATTTAAATTTTGATAAATTAAAACTTATTTATTAATTTTTATATGAATAAAAAAATTTCAGCATTTATTAAAATTAATATAAGTGAACACTAAAATATTAAAATAAGATAAAACTATGAGATTGAAAATAATTGGAAATTGAATAGTATGACATGAGAGGAAAGAGTTATGAGAGAGGAGAGAGAGTAAAAAAATAAAAGTAAACGAACATATAAGGGAAGGGAATATGAATTAAAAAAGTAAGAGAGATAAAAGTAAAAATAATAATAATAATAATAATAATAATAATAGACCACAAAAAAGATAAATCAAAATAATTATTAAAAGAGTCTCTCCCTTTATATAATAGTACAGTAAATATTAGTGTTATTATTATTATAGGAAGCTTCATCATTTCTAGTTTGTAGAATAAAACCGAAAGTAAAAATAACGAGAAAAAGGATATAACAACTATCATAATTATTAGACCAAAAGAGGAATTATAAAATAAGAATACGACAATCCCGGCAGCTTAATATACTTTGTAAAAAATATAAATAAATAAAATCATCATGATTCTATTTTATAGAAAGATCCAACATTTTCTAAATTAAAACAAAAGAGGGCTTTGTCCCAACTATTTTTGGACCTAAATTGAAAACTGTCATATTCCATTGTTTGGGCATGATCATCATCACTAATAAAAATGCACTTTTAACATGTGATTAAACGGCATCATCTATAGTTCTTTTGTCTGTTAAACGTGACATTAATCACGAGGTTGTCACCACTTCTTTGTTTAATTAAATGGAGTGTTACGATGTATTATTCGAGTAGGTATGTAGAACATATCCATTAAAACCTGTTTATATCCAAGTCAGGTGTATGTAAACTTAAAATAATACATTTTGAGCATCGTGATGATTTTAATTCGTTGCGCATGCTTCTTTTAATCTCCACTTACGAGTATTTTAATCGAGGAGTGCATGTGCGACTTAAAACACTAAATTTATTTCATATTATTTGAAAATAAAATTAGCTCTTCCTTCATCAGCGTGGGTTGTGCAAAAAATCGGCATTCCAAATGGTCAACTAAAAATTTAGTCTTATCCGACCGAGCATGCCAAAATTATATGTTCGCATAAATTTTGACAGTTATGCCGACGTGGTTATTCAGAGTTCGAAGTCACTGAATTCAATAAACAAACAGTGAATTCGAAGTGAATTTTGTATTGAAGTGCGGGCGTATCAGTGTGTAAGAACACACGAATTGAAGTCTAAATGATTCGAAGTGAAAGTGTTTTACGCCTAAAACTTGTATTCAAAAGATGGTTGAGTCGGAGTAGGCGAACACTACCCCTGAGGTTCTACATGCCTACAATTTAATGTAGGATTTAATATTTTAGAACTCTCAGAATCAAAAAGGGTTAAAAAAGTGTGAATCGAAGACAAAATATATTTAGAGACGATGAATATTCGTCATTTGAACTTTACAAAACATGACTACAGATACGCACATTAATGAGTTGGGTTATATCTATGATTAAAATGCACTGAGCAGCTCCTAAAAGGTCTAGCTACAAGTTGGCTACATTGATGACTCTGGCCATATCTATGCGTGGATGCATTCAAAGACTGTTCACTCCGACGAGCATTGATTGACCCCTGCAACACCTCTCTTTATGCATGCGCTCGATATGAATCTAAAATACCACTCCGTCACATTAATATCACACCTCAAATCGGGCCCAATCAAAGTAAAAGATGACCACGACCTCGAGACATTGCAGAATGAGTGCATTGATATCCACACTTCGAGCCATATGGGGTATGGCTACAAATATTCACGTAACGATTTTTTACCTAGTCAACTAAAGCTAATATAGTGAATTAAAGCTAATCTTTATTCATTTAAACTAACAAAACAAAGAAGTGATGACTTTTTGATTTAGAAAGTTGTGTTGTTGTTTGATGCTGATCGTTGTTGATGTTGTGTGTGTGTTCATAGTAAATCCAACTCCCTTTTATAGGCTTTAAGCTGCAACCGAATTCCTTTTTTCTTAGAGCTGGATAGCTTATTCAAGCTTGGTTATTCAAAATAAATGGCAGCCCTTATTTCTTAGACACGACAGTTGTGCCATCTTATTTAAATTTTAAATTTCTAGCATCACATGACTTTTATTTTAGGCATGTTCAGATGTAACAATGCCTATTTTTAGCCAATCTTTTGTTTTCTTTCTAATAACCCCTAAAAGTAAAGAGTTTAAATTTAACTTTATTATTGTATTTATTTTATTTTCTATTTTCTATGTTCTATTTTTCTACTGATTGGGCTATGGGCCTTTATTTCATTCAGGCCTGAGCCTCCATCATGGACTACCTTGTATGCATCGAAGTGATCTGGGTCCTATTAATTGATTTCAGTAAAGCGAAAAGATCAAAATCAATCCATTGCAAAATTATATAAAAAAAATTATTTTTAAGCCCAAACACATACACATATAATTAAATTTAAATAATCATCACAACTACTCAAAACATTGTTTAATCTATTTTTGATTTTTTTTTAATTTTGAATATTTGTATTATTTATAATTCATAGCTAATAGGTACATCTGCCGACTTTAGGATCGAATTTCGAGCGAAAGAAGAGGGTGCTGAAAATCCCACTAATCAATTGAGAGATCTTGGGTGCTAAGTAAAATTACAAGCCTCATTCTCATACTATTGTGAGTGGGGCTATAGAAAAAAGTGGTATGATGCTTGGATTCTTTCTTTTCATTTGTGTAGATGATTCCTTTTCTGTCCGAAAGCGAAATTGTACGGAAAAAGATTGATTGACTTGACGAAGACTCTGGAAATAAGATTATATTTAGTTTTTTTTTAAAATATTTAATTTATTTTGACGAACAAAAATGTTAAGAGAAAAATATATTATAAGGGTTTTTTCTTTCTTTGGAGATGTCTTCGAAGTTGGTATCTAGAGATAATTAACTATCTGAATATTATTAATTGGTGGTAGGAAGAATTTTACATCTAAGTATTATAATCTTAATCGAATTCAGATTTAATTGATGTTTATTGATATCAAACATTGAGTAATCAACGATTAGAAAATAAAAAAGAAAAATAAGAAACTTAATAATTAATTATATAAAAAAATATATTAATATTTATTATATAATTGATTGAATTAAACTGAATCGGACAAGAATTTTGGTCCCGTAAACCATATAATACTCTAATCAAACACGTCTTTCTCTTGACAATAAATACATGCTTATATCATAAAGAAATATTTTGGTCAAATTTTATTATTTTTTAGTTTTGTGAAAAATGGCTCAATCTTATACCTATATCTTTTTGCATTTTTTCCGTAGCTTTTAAAGATACTTGTGGTTTTCTAGAAAACACTAACAAATAAAATAAAATATCACGAAAAATTAAAAAAAAAATTGAATGTACTATTTCAGGTTG
Organism: Petrea volubilis; assembly: GCA_026212405.1. NCBI lineage: Eukaryota > Viridiplantae > Streptophyta > Magnoliopsida > Lamiales > Verbenaceae > Petrea > Petrea volubilis. The sequence goes on from CM047880.1 coordinate 16,968,516, forward strand.
AATTTTATATAATAAAATATTTATGTGAAAATAATCCAAATCTAATTAAACGATTGAGTCCAACGAGGTAGAAGTCCCCACCTTAATTGAGTCGAAATACATCGACAGTCAACTCTTGGAATGAAGTTTGGGAATTTATTTTCGAACCCTTTTTTTGGCTGCAAACAACAGATCAACATAGGCAGTATATCTTAAGTATCCCAACAATGGATTTGCTCATCTTTGAGAGCAGGGGATGAGTATCAAAAAGCCGGGCCTCCTGGGCCCGGGCTTCCTCGCACGACTCATTCCCGATACGGTTTCTGACGCAGACATATCCCAGCCCGATGTTCACATCATCAGCCGTAACCTTCTCCAGCAGGCCCTCAGGGGCCTTATCAGCCTTCGTAACTACAGCCAGAGTCCTCTGCCCCATCTTGTCGACACGCTGGGACATTCTAATAGACTCACAGGTGGTGAAATCAACACTCGCTGATCAAACATTCAGGATTATGCTCTCTTCAGGAGTAATAAACTCCATGATAATCTGTGATACCTGCTGATAAATATCCTCTGGCTGGCCATGGACAGGGACCCGAGTTATCCCTGCTAAATCAACCATGGTCAGATCCGGGACGCCCTGCTTTTTCACAATCAGCGTCAGGGGATTACTCGAAATCCCTTTCCTATCGCCGGCGATCTCTTCAGTAGCAAGACTAATGGCATCGGAAATATGCTCCTCATCTGTGGGCACAATATGTCCATTGAACTCCAGAGAAAGCTCTGGTTCAGGGATTAGATGATTTTGGAGGCGCATAATGAGAGGGACCCTTGTGCAAATACCTTGGCCTCTTGGGAGGCTGATGCCGGCGAGGGACTCAAGAACGCTGGACTTGCCGGAACACTGGTCGCCGACCACCACAATGGTGGGCAGTTGGATGCCTTCTTGCATGATTTTGAGGTAGCGCAGCCTGTCCACGGTGTCGAGCAGTGGCCGTATACGGTCGTCGTAGGAGGAAACGATCGGCGCATCATGAGATGGTGTTTGTGTGGATTGTTGATCATTGATTTTAAGTAGATTGATTCCCGGGAGAGTTTCCATCACTGGTGATGAGATTTTTTATTTGACAGGACTCGTGAGGGTGGCCATTGATTTTGTGTTTGGAGATTAAACAGGGCTTTGGTGATACTGATATATGTGGCTTTGTATGTAGTTTTGGTAGTGCGATAATGGTTATGGAGGCTCAGGTATTTATAGGCTTTCTCATTAGTAAGAATGGTTGTGCGGTTTGAATGGCGTTTTCTTCACAAAAATAAAAAATTAAAAAAAAAATTCGACCTTTTGTTTTTTAATTTTGTGGTTTTTTAAGATATATAATATAATTCATTTAAAAGGATTAATAAAAATTTTAATAGGCATACATAATTAGAATTTCAATATAAGTACTTACAATTTTTTATTTTATTATTATTATTATTATTATTATTATTTTAACATAAGCTACGGGAAACGATATTTTTATTTATTTATGATAATGAATTATATTAGATTAAAATTAAATTGATAAGAATAAACCAATTATCATAACATAATATATTCAATTTAAATATTAGATTTTTTTTTATATAATTATGTCGTGGAATTTCATATAAACGATATATAATTCTAATACTTAAAATAAGAATAATTTATAATATTTAAAATAGGGCACTATTAATAGAAAAGGTTGATTTCCTAATTTGATTTGAATTATAATAAAAACATATATTCTCCTAGACGAGAGATAAGTGTTGGATTCCTTTCCGTTATAACTATGTATTTATACAAATTAAAATTTAAAATAAATATAATTTTATACGTGTTTTAATAAAGCATGATGAGGTTGTTCAAGTGTGCATATGGATGGTGTTTGCTTCGATGACATCAAGGTTTCTAAATTATTCTTGCTAGTCGGTCCGGGCACATTTGATATGCGTGCAAAATAAAAATAACATATAATTTAATTATATATTTAAATTTAAAATATAAAATTAAAATAGTCATTGGATTTCATACATTATTATATATATTGTAATTATTTGTAATGTATGTATTTTATTAAATTTATTATAGAAAAATTGTTCAAAATAAAATTAAAATTATAAGCATATATCAACTAAAGCATGACTTCTAAAACAATTTAATGTTATTTAATATCAATTCAATTAGAATAAACTAGTTCGGTGATTATAATCAATGCGTGTGAAAAATGAAAGCTATATAATTTTGTAATTACATAAATAAATTTTGATAAATTAGACTATAAATATTTATTAATTTTTATGAATAAAATTTTTTTAGCTTTTATTAAATTTAAAAGTATACGATTGAAAAATAATTATATAATATAGTTAAAAATTATTTGGTTGTATGACGGGGGAGAGAGGAGAGATCAAAAAAGTTTAAAAATAAAAGAAAAAAAAGGGCAGTGAAGGGAATAAAGGAGAGAGACAAAGTTAAAAAGTAAATGACAGTCCAAATAATTAGAAGGGCATTTTATTAAGTGCTAATGGTCTAGATTCGTTTTTACATATTTATAGTTTAAAATAAATGAATGGAATATGAAATTAAACTATCCAATACATTAAAAATTCAAATGAAATCTTAATAACATATTTTATTAGATTAATAATATAATGTACATATGACATTAATAAATGTTATTTCTATTAAAAAACAAAGGAAGAAAGTAAAAAAAACTTTTAAATAGAATGTTATATAATTGTCATTATAGATATCATGCAATGCCTATTATTTTCTTAAGTAATTTATTTGCTAAATAAATAAATAAATTCCAAAATAACTTAAAATATTCTTACTTTTTCGATAGTTTTAGTTCTAATGAGCACTTACATAATATAATTGTTAGTTATTTTTGTATAAATTTGGGATTATTTTTTGAACAGTCTTTGAATTTATGTAACATGTTGTTCAATACTATCAAATTCTTTAACCATGTTTTACCACATATACTTCTTTCAAGTTTTAAATAACCATGGCCTCTACGCACCAAGCCACCTTGACCACACTTCACACCGAGCTTCATCAACAGACTCTGGATCACAAGTAATACTCTATCGAATTTTAGGTGTTAGGCTCTTATTGTATTTTATTTCTTGCACTGTAATGTTTTCATTAGGGTTTATTTATTTATTTATTTTTAAGCTATTATAGGAAGGCGATAAATAATTAAAGTGAAGCCTAGTCAAATATAGTCGAGAGTTAGATTTTCTCCTCTCAGTCCAACCTATTGTAATATTTCTTACTACTATAGTGCAATCATGTTTATGCAATCAATGGAATCGATTTAAATTAAATCTCATGTTGTTTTTCCCTCTAAAGCGTGCCACTGATGTGGACGTGATTACAACGCACAGCTAGAACTCGTGCCATTTTTATAATTTTTGGGCATATGTAGTCACAACTGTCGACTATTAATCACACGATGCTCTATTTCCTAAAATCAAAAAGGCAGTCCGTGAAATCACATTTCATCTTTATTTGATAATGATATATATCTTTCTAATTGTGTTTTCATAACCAACTCCTTGTAGTTAAATTCATAATTTGTAACATTCCTCTAAAATGTTTTAGATTTGTCTTGCTTACGCAAAGGAGAATCGGAAAGACAAATTCTCCACTCACTTTTAACTTTTGATAAATAGATGTTCATGCAATATTTCATACTTTTCAAAGTATTTTTTTAAAATGGGATTATACTTTTTGAACTAATATGTTGCACTACTCATTGATTCTTTTTCTCCTTTTGCTGAACAATTTATTAACATAAACTATATTATATTAACATACTTTTTCTTGAAAGTAATGGATCAAATAATTGCTTACGTAGTCAGTCAATGCAATTTTGCACGAAAAGTATCAAATTAATGAAAGCACCAAACTATATTTGGGTAATATATTTGTGATTTACCTTCTTTATAAATAAATTTTCATTTTTTGTTATAACTAGTAATTTGAAACCTGCATATAAAATTTGTAAGAAGACACTACAAGAAAAATAAGTAAATTAATGATAATATAAAAAAGTGATAATGAAGAGGTTGCCACTAATTATATATATTTAATGACAATAAAACTATAGTGTTAAAAAATATAGCTTGCACAATGTCAATGGTAACAACATAATATAAAAATGTGTCAATATTATGCAAAATAGATAATTAGTAATACTCATATAGTGATAATTTAGTGGCAATGGATATTTATCACAAAATCCTAATGATACTTTTTCTTGTCACCAAGTTGTTATTATAAGTGTCACTAATTGTAAATTGTGACAACTAAAACTATTTATTCTGGCTATCATTGAATGGTATTGTGATAATATAACAATTGGAAAAAAAATTAATTAGTGACAAAATAGAATGTATTGTTATTTAATACAATTATTGAGAGCTATTATGGGATACCTCGCATTTATCCGTGTGAACCAACCAAAAGCGACCAAGGCTATCACAAGAACCACATATGTTGTACCCACTACATAAGCCACCACTCCTCGATAGGGCACCTAAGGTCGAGGAGGATCCTACCTCGAGGAGACTTCGTGTGCCAAGTATGAACTCCAAATATTGTGAGTATTTATAGTATCGAGGAGAACATGTCAAACAGAAGGTACGTATACCCCTAGCACTGTTCTCTCTGACACGTGTAGTGGTTCCCTACAGAGAAAGCATTTGCACCATTCGCCACCATTGCAGGGCCACACTATCACTTTAATACAAAGGACCATCATGTCATAGGTGCTCCTAGATTTTTCGCTTTAGCTCTAATCTTCTAACTGAGTCGGATCAATCCTCACCTATAAATACCTTGAGGAAATACGCCATGAATGTAACTATTCATCCAGTGGCGAAGCGAAAAAATATGTTCAATGTGGTCACTATTTAATAAAAAGTATGGTATTAAATTTATTAAAACACAATTCAAATAATTTATAAATTTATTAAATGAAATTTAATAAAGAAAAAATCTATAAAGAAAAAAACATACAAGATTTTTTTATAACTGTCCACATCGATTTTTCATGAATTGAAGCTGCTTTATGATTGTCTCATTTGAAATATATTAAATGCATCATAAATTAACTAATGCCATATACAAAAAATAAAACACTCCATCTTCATATTTAATCAACCAAAGTTAAATGTATTTTTATGCTTAAAACCTAAATAATAAACATAATATTACACTTACATGTAGTTAATACTTTTCTTAAAAAAAATCTCAAACATTTATGTAAAAATCCCAATTTTTAGTGAGAGCTTTATAATTTTTGTTTCTTTTCTTCTTCTTCTTCTCTTCATTATAGATTGTATGTAGAATTTGTATGAAATAAATAGATGAAAAAAAAACTAAGAGTGAAAGCCATGACTTCTTTTATTTATTTATTTTTTACTTTGACTTGATCATAAATCCATTCCTAACAGATTAAAATGATTGAAGTAGGTGTCTTTTGTGTTGGACCCTCTTATTCTTCTATGTATGTATACATATTGGGCTTGATGTTTGGACCCCATACATAAAGATATTTATTTTTTTTGAGTGGTGTCCAAAAAGAAGAAAATTTTAAAATTTAAAATTTTCTTTCTTTCATGTTCAATATATAAATAAAAATATTTTCCAATTTTTCGTGTGTCATTATATACTGAAACTCTGGTTGAATATCCACTCGTGTACACTGTATATACTTTTCTGACTTAAGCATTTGAGGGTTTACGTTTGAAATACTTTCAACTTAATTTACGTGTTCCATCTTAGTATGTCGAGGAGTTTACCAATATTTCAATTGAATTAGCGTTCTACCTAGGCCCGTACACATCGTCCAATATTAGATCCCATCGATAACAACTTTTATATTATCATGTTTATATTTTGTTATTAATATTATTTTTCCTTATATTGAGATTTGAAAAATATTTAACTTATATCGCTATTAGGTATATTGATTTTATGTCAAAGCGCATAGAATGGAATGAGTATGTATCTTTCTCGTATACAATCATAATGGCTGATATTTTCGATTAGTAATATAATGACTACTATTTAGTTTTCAAATAAATAATAGGGAAAAAAATTATTTGCCACCCACAGTATGCGGGTTTTATAGTTTGCCTTATAAATTTTTTTTTTATCGATTGCTATCTAAATTCTACGTTTTTTACAAATTACCATCCAGGCTTATATTCTGACCAAATTTTCCACTCAGATTATGTCACATGATATTCATAAGGGCGGCATATTCCACCCAAATTCCATTGGAATATGCGCTTTGATGGTAATTTGAAAAAAAATATAAAGTTTAGATAGTAGCCGATAAAAAAAAATTATATGGCAGATTATAAAAATTTACATATTTTGGATGATAAATAATTTTTTTTCTAGATAATAATAATAATAATAATAATTTTTTGAAGTTTCCGCGTGAGGACAACGAAGCCTGGCTGTGGTTGCCGACAAATCTCCTCAAGACTTGCTGGAGAAGTTTAGCATCGATGATGTCATTTAGTTGATATCATTTTCCATCATAAAAAGTTCTGTTGCAAATGTCCATAAATATTAAATATTCTATTTTTCAACCGAAAAATTGTAATTTAGACCTGTTTGATTTAATCAGTGGTAATTATGTGATAAATATTTTATACTTATTTCATAATTAGTATATAATTTAATTAGAGTGATCAATCACTCAGTAAATACAATACATGGACCAAAACCAAGTCTTGTAAAAATTTATTATTTTTACATCTAGCTATTTATTTCCGGAAGCGAATTTGATATTGGGAAGGAAACAAAAAATTATAATTTATCTTATACAATTAATAATTTTTATTTAAAAAGAGAGCTTATGGGATATTTTTTTTTAAAGCTATTTACTCTTTTAAATTTAATTAAAGATTGTTTCGTTTAATAAAGTTTGAGTTGAATTAAATTAATCTTTGATAAATACATTTTAGTAAAGCCATTTCAATTATGCGGGTGTTCATAGGGCTATGTAGTCCATCTTGTACGAGCAAAATAAATATATCCTTTTTGCAAACCTTAAAGGCATCTTCCTACATTAAAGGGTATTTGAAATTTTCTATAGTGCAGCAAAGGTTTTTGATACCACCTTCATAGTATGAGGAGCAAAAAATGAATTTATTTTGACATAAATAGATCTTAAATTATTCTAAAGTAATATTCCGGAGCCACATACTGTTCAAGGCTTGTGGGGTGTATGTGCATTATGAAACATTAAATTTATTTCATATACATGTAATTAAATTTAAATATAAATGATCACCCCAATCGTTCTTCAAATCATGCATTAGTACATTCTTAATTTCTTTTTTTAGTTTGATTATTTGTATAATTTACATTTGTCGATTTTAGGATCCCGACTCCCCCACTACTCGAATTTCGAATGAAAGAAGAGAGGTGCAGAAAATCCCACAAATCAATTGAGAAATCTTGGGTGCTAAGTAAAATAAGAAGCCTCATTCTCGTACTACTGTGAGTGGGGCTACAGTGGCTCCAGAAAAGTTGTCGCATGATGCTTGGATTCTTTCTTTTTTTTTTTTGATTTTTCAGGGTATTCTTCCGGCCGACAGCCAGAGGACTAATCCTTCGTCCCTATTGTCAGCATACTAAACGGTAGGAGACTGGCCAAATGATTTGCTCCATTCACATGGATAGGGATCGAACCCCTGACCTTATGCTTAAGGGACGAGGTGCTGAACCACCACGCCAATCATATTAGTTAACTTGGATTCTTTCTCTTGATTTGTGTAAATGATTTCCATTTTTTCCGAAAGCGAAATTAAAGGGCCCCTTTTGGAATATTATTAGTACGGCAGTACGAAAAAGGCTACAGCAATGCCTGGTTGATTGCCTTGACGAAGACTCGGGAAATAAGATTATATTTAGTTTTTTTTTGGAAAAAGATTAATATTTAATATATTTTGGCGAAAATAAATATTAAGAGAAAAATGTATTAAAAGGGTTTTTTTTTAATTTGTTTTTTCGTCTTCAAAGTTGGAATCTAGAGAAAATTAAATATCTGAATATTAAGAAGATTCATACATATTCAGAGGCTTTACTAATTGGTGATGAGAAGAGTTTTATATTTAAATGATACGATTTTACTCACATTCAAATTTAATTTGTATTTATTGATATCGAATATTGAGTAATCAATGACTAATAAATAAAAATAAAATAAGAAACTTAACGCCAATGCTACCTTTCTTTATTTTGCTTTTTTATTATTTTTTTTTCCCTATGGAGAGTGGTTAGTGAAAGAAGAGCTCGTATTTGTGTGAACCGAAACGGGTGACTTATTTAATTGTGATGCTTCATGCCATTATATCAAAGAATCCTTGGCAAATATGTTGCCCATCTTAATATCTATAATAGCAGTAATTTCTTCTTTGATGCTTCATTCTAGTTATGTTAAAGAGTAAAAAAAAAATTAAAATAAAGGATTTGAAAATAAACCAAAAACTAAAATATCATGCCTTGACCTTTTTCTAAACGATTATTGGAAAAAATAAAACGAGTTATATATCTATTAATGTTATTAATGGTGAATACACTTTAAAATTAGAATGATTTTAGTTTTTAAAGTTTAAATAGCAAAGTTTTAGTAATTTATATTTTATCCTAATAACATACTATTTCTTTTGATGAATTATTCGGACAAGTTTTAGTTTTATTGCTCGAATTTTAGTAAAAAAAGGCTAAAAGAAAAAAAAAGGGATAAAAGTGCAATTAAAAGTTGAAATTGATAAAAAAAAATACCTTTTCATTTAGTTTTTTTATCTCAACAATGAAATTTAGTTGTATATATAATTAGAGGGGCTAAGGTGGTGTTAATTTATAACATGAAGGATTCAAAGTCCACAATTTATACTTTTGAATCTAAGATAATTACAATTTTAAACTTGAGAGGCCATTAATAACATTAACCCATCATTTAATCAATTCAACAGACTTAGCCCAACATGAGGTGCTATAAATCATAGCTATATATTGAGGATGTTTGAGATTATTTTTGTTTTTGAAAAAGTTTGAGTTATTGAAAAAGTTGAGTAGTAAAAGTTGGTAGTGTTTAAAAAGAAAAATGAAAATCAATTAAAAGTTGATAATAAAAATATAAAGTGTTTGAAAATAAATGTGAAAAATAATTAAAAATTGGTATATAACAGTTCAAAAAGTTCAATTTATTTATGAAAATATCAAGAAGCACTTTTAAGTTGATAGAAGTAGCTTCATATCAACTTCTCAACTTTTATTTTTTTCAACTTAATTTAAGCAAAAATTATAAAATTAAACACTTAAAATAATTTTTTTAAAATTAAAAATAACAAAATATTATTTTAAAGCGGTTGCAAATGACCCATTGTCAAAAGGCCATTGCCATATTTTCCTATGAAAGGGGAAAAAAGAACTACCCATCAAATAAAACAAAAGAAAAAGGAACACCAAAAGAAAAAAGTGGCCTTGACTTGACTTGGGGGTGTCTAATGTAACTGCTATTTGCTTAACACTCAAGCCGTTCCCACTGAAGTTAAAACTTTCCAGGAAATTCTTGGTTCATGACCGAGCTTATAAATACATCGCCATTGTTGCGCCTGAAAACGCACACACAGATCACCCAGTCGCACACAAAAATCACCAAAAACCCAATTCAATCATCCCAGCAAAATCATGGGCTCCCTCACCAACTCTTTCAAAGAGGAAACCTCCTCACCAGTGATAGAAACTCTCCCAAGAATGAATCTCCTAAAAATCAGCGATGACCAATCCCCAGAAACGCCATCTCATGATGCGCCGATCGTTTCCTCCTACAACGACCGTATACGGCCACTGCTCGACACCGTGGACAGGCTGCGCAACCTCAAAATCATGCAAGAAGGCATCCAACTGCCCACCATTGTGGTGGTCGGCGACCAGTCTTCCGGCAAGTCCAGCGTTCTTGAGTCCCTCGCCGGCATCAGCCTCCCCAGAGGCCAAGGAATTTGCACAAGGGTCCCTCTCATCATGCGCCTCCAAAGTCACCCAAGCCCTGAACCAGAGCTCTCTCTGGAGTTCAATGGAAAAATTGTGCCCACTGATGAGGAGCATATTTCCGATGCCATTAGTCTTGCAACTGAAGAGATCGCCGGCGATGGGAAAGGGATTTCGAGTAATCCCCTGACGCTGATTGTGAAAAAGCAGGGTGTACCGGATCTGACCATGGTTGATTTACCGGGGATAACTCGGGTCCCTGTTCATGGCCAGCCGGAGGATATCTATGAGCAGATCTCGAAGATTATCATGGAGTTTATCACGCCGGAGGAGAGCATAATCTTGAATGTTTTGTCGGCGAGTGTCGATTTCACGACCTGTGAGTCTATTAGAATGTCCCAGCGTGTGGACAAGTCGGGGCAGAGGACTCTTGCTGTGGTCACCAAAGCTGATAAGGCCCCGGAAGGCCTGCTCGAGAAGGTCACCGCCGACGATGTGAATATCGGGTTGGGCTATGTCTGCGTCAGGAACCGTATTGGAGACGAGTCGTACGAGGAAGCCCGGGCCGAGGAGGCCCGGCTTTTTGAGACTCATCCCCTGCTCTCAAACATGAGCAAATCCATTGTTGGGATCCCGGTTTTGGCTGAAAAATTGGTGAAAATCCAGGCCACCATTATTGGCAAATGCTTGCCTGACATTGTTAGGAAGATCAATGACAAGCTCTCTGCCAACATTGAGGAGTTGAATAAGTTGCCGAAGCATTTAAGCTCAGTTGCTGAAGCGATGACGACATTTATGCACATTCTTGGCTCTGCTAAAGAATCGTTGAGGAAAATCCTGTTGCAAGGAGAGTTTGATGAGTATCCTGATGCAACTGAGATGCATTGTACTGCAAGATTAGCTCAGAAGCTCAACCAATACTCTGATGAACTTCAAGGCAACAAAAATGGCGACAATTCAAACAATTTCTTGCTCGATGAGATTAATGTTTTGGAGGAAACTAAAGCAATTGGGCTGCCAAATTTTCTCCCTAGAGCTGTTTTTCTCACTCTCCTGCAGAGGAAGGTGAAGACCATATCCGGGATACCCTTAGATTTTGTGGAGCAAATATGGAGCTATATGGAGAATGTGGTTGTGTCTGTGTTGTTGAAGCATTCTGATAACTACCCACAGCTTTTGTCATGTACAAGAAGAGCTGCCAAAAATGTAATTGCTAAGAAAAAGCAGCAATCAGTTGATTGGGTGCGTGATATGGTGGAGATGGAGAAGCTGACGGATTATACATGTAATCCCGACTACATGACTTCCTGGAATAAGCTCATGTCTAACCAGAATAAATTCATGGAACACTTAAACTTTAGTGGTTATTCGGTTATAAACCTTGATGGGTTCGGAGATGTTGATGTTTCTCATCTGCGTGGTCTGAAGGGCAGTTTGCAAGAAGCGTTCGATGTGAAGATGAGGATGACGGCGTATTGGGACGTAGTTCTGAGGAGAATGGTGGATAACATGGCCTTGCATTTGCTTTTCAGCATTCAAAAACTGGTGAACAAAGAAATGGAGAAGGAGATTATTACTGAGGTGATGGGGCCTCAGGGGAATGGGTTGGAGAGGATGTTGGAGGAATCGCCTTCCATTTCTGAAAAACGGAACAAGCTCAAGAAAAGCATAAAGTTGCTCAGGGAGTCCAAGGATGTGGTTGCCAACATCATGGATAGGGTTGCTGATTTTGATTAAGCTCTAGGATGTCTTGTATGATCCTTGGATTAGCCGATTAGGGTTATGTTCTTACTATGTAATCATATGTTATGTTTTTATGTCCAACTTTTTTACTTAGTGTTTTGTTGGCTTTTGCGTGTAATGCTTGCTTATCAGTAGGTGTGGTGTCTGATCTTGAAGTTCTCAGAGGTTTATGAAAAAGGTTGTAAGATTTTAGGATTAGTAGCCTTTGAGGTTGTCTACTTTGGGTTTCTGGGATTTTCTGAACGATATACAATAAAGGGTTTTGGTGCAGCTCTGAGAAATTCGAATTCCAAGTTTTGAGAACAAGTAATGAAGCCCAACTTGTATCATTTAAATTTTGATAAATTAAAACTTATTTATTAATTTTTATATGAATAAAAAAAATTCAGCATTTATTAAAACTAATATAAGTGAACACTAAAATATTAAAATAAGATAAAACTATACGGTTGAAATTAGTTATATAAACTAATTAGAAATTGAATGGTATGACATGAGAGGAAAGAGATATGAGAGAGGAGAGAGATTAAAAAAATAAAAGTAAACGAACATATAAGGGAAGGGAATATAAATTAAAAAAGTAAAAGAGATTAAAGTAAAAAAAAATAATAGACCAAAAAAATAGATAAATCAAAACAATTATTAAAAGGGTCTCTCCCTTTATATAATAGTACAACATATATTATTATTATTATTATTATTATTATTATTATTATTATAGCAAGCTTCATCATTTCTAGTTTGTAGAATAAAACCGAAAGTAAAAATAACGAGAAAAAAGATCCAACAACTATCATAATTATTAGACCAAAAGAGGAATTATAAAATAAGAATACGACAATCCCGGCAGCTTAATATACTTTGTAAAAAATATAAATAAATAAAATCATCATGATTCTATTTTATAGAAAGATCCAACATTTTCTAAATTAAAAAAAAAAGGGCTTTGTCCCAACTATTTTGGACCTAAATTGAAAAATGTCATATTCCATTGTTTGGGCATGATCATCATCACTAATAAAAATGCACTGTTTACATGTGATTAAACGTCATCATCTATAGTTCTTTTGTCTGTTAAACGTGACATTAATCACGAGGTTGTCACAACTTCTTTGTTTAATTAAACCGAGTGTTACAATGTATTATTCGAGTGGGTATGTAGAACATATCCATTAAAAACTGTTTATGTCCAAGTCAGGTGTATGTAAATTTAAAATAATACATTTTGAGCATCGTGATGATTTTAATTTGTTGCGCATGCTTCTTGTAATCTCCACTTACAAGTATTTTAATCGAGGAGTGCATGTGCGACTTAAAACACTAAATTTATTTCATATTGTTTGCAAATAAAATTAGCTCTTCCTCCATCAGCGTGCGTTATGCAAAAAATCGGCATTCCAAATGGTCTACTGAAAATTTAGTATTATCCTACCGAGCATGCCAAAATTATATGTTCGCATAAATTTTGACAGTTATGACGACGTGATAAACAAACAGTGAAGTCGAAGTGCGGGCGTGTCAGTGTGTAAGAACACACGAATTGAAGTCTAAATAATTCGAAGTGAAAGTGTTGTGCGTCTAAAACTTGTATTCAAAAGATGGCTAAGTTGATGTAGGCAAACACGACCCCTGAGGTTCTACTTGCCTATAATTTAATGTAGAACTTAACATTTTAAAACTCTCAGAATCAAAAAGGGTCAAAAAAATGTGAATCTAAGACAAAATATATTTAGAGACGATGACTATTCGTCATTTGGACTTTACAAAACTCGACCACATACACGTGCATTGATGATTTGGGCTATATCTATGATTAAAATGCATTGATTAGCTCCTAAAAGCTCCAGCTACAAGTCGGCTACATTGATGATTTTGGTCATATCTATGTGTGGATGCATTGAAAGATTGTTCATTCCGACGAGCATTGATTGACTCCTGCAACACCTCCCTTCATGCATGCGCTCGATATGAATCTGGGATACCACTCCGTCTCATTGATATCTCACCACGAGTTAGGCCCAATCAGAGCAAGTAATGACCACGACCTCGAGACGTTGCAGAATGAGTGCATTGGTATCTCCACTTCGAGCCAAATAGGGTATGACTACAAATATTTATGTAACGATTTTCTACCTAGTGAACTAAAGTTAATATAGCAAACTAAAACTAGGTTTTGTTCATTTAAACTAAAAAATAGAAGAAGTGATAACTTTTTGATTTAGAGAGTTGTGTTGTTGTTTGATGTTGATCGTTGTTGATGTTGTGTGTATGTTCATGGTGAATCCAACTCCTTTTTATAGGCTTTAAGTTGCAATCGAATTCCTTTTTTCTTGGATCAAGATAGCATATTTAAGCTTGGTCATTTGAAATGAATGTCAGCCCTTATTTGTTAGACATAACAGTTATGCCATCTTATTTAAATTTTAAATTTTCGGCATCATATGACTTTTATTTTAGGCATGTTCAGGTGTAACAATGCCTATTTTTAATCAATATGTTATTTTTTATCTAACAACCCCTAAAATAAGGAGTTTAAATTTGACTTTATTATTGTATTTATTTTATTTTCTATTTTCTATTTTTCTGCTGATTGGGCTATGGACCTTTATTTCATCCAGGTCTGGGCCTCCATAATGGACTACTTTGTATGCGTCGAAGTGATCTGGGCCATATTAATTTATTTCAGTAAAGCGAAAAGATCAAAATCAGTCCATTCCAAATTTATACAAAAAAAATATTTTTGAGCCCAAACACATACACATAATTAAATTTAAATAATCATCTCAAATTACTCAAAACATTCTTGAGTCTATTTTTTATTTTTTTTTTAAAGTTTGAATATTTGTATTATTTATAATTCATAGCTAATAGGTAAATCTGCCGACTTTAGGATCGAATTTCGAGCGAAAGAAGAGGGTGTAGAAAATCCCACAAATCAATTGAGAGATCTTGGGTGCTAAGTAAAATTACAAGCCTCATTCTCATACTATTGTGAGTGGGGCTATAGTGGCTCTAGAAAAAAGTGGTATGATGCTTGGATTCTTTCCTTTCATTTGTGTAGATGATTCCTTTTCTGTCCGAAAACGAAATTGTACGAAAAAAGATTGATTGACTTGACGAAGACTCTGGAAATAAGATTATGTGTAGTTTTTTTTTTTATTATAAATATTTAATTTATTTTGACGAACAAAAATGTTAAAGAGAAAAATATATTATAAGGGTTTTTTCTTTCTTTGAAGATGTCTTCGAAGTTGGTATCTAGAGATAATTAAATATCTGAATATTATTAATTGGTGGTAGAAAGAATTTTACATCTAAGTATTACAATCTTACTCGGATTCAGATTTAATTGATGTTTATTGATATCGAATATTGAGTAATCAATAATTAGAAAATAAAAAAGCAAAATAAGAAACTTAACAATGGTGCTATCCTTTTTTATTTTGCTTTTCTTGTTTTGTTTTTTATTATTTTTTTCCTTTTTTTCTCCCATAAAGAGTGGGTAGTAAAAGAAGAGTCCGTATTTGTGTGAACCGAAAATGTGACTTCTTTAATTGTGATGCTTTATACCATTTAATTGTGATGCTTTATACTCCACTTATTGCTGTTGTAAAGAAGCTAAAAGAAAAATGGGGCAAAAGTGCAACTAAAAGTTGAAATCGACAAAAATACTCTTTAATTAAGTTTCTCCCCCCAATAAAATTTAGTCAGATATATCGAGGGACTAAAATATTATTAATTTATAATATGAATGACTCAAGCGTAATAATTTAAACTTTTAAAATTAAAATAATTATAAATTTAAACTTAAAAAACCATTAACAACATTAACCCATTATTTAAGACTTAATACTTGATATAACAAGTTGAATTAATAGTCATTAACGAAAAAAGTCAAATCAATAATTATCTTTCACGTTCTACAGGGGGATAAATTTTCAAAAAAAAGGGGCTAACATCATGGAAAATTCTTGCCTGAGTTTGATCAATTCGGATCTAATTATGCTATAAATATTTTATATTTATTATTTAATTGATATATAATTTAAAAAATAATTAATTATATAAAAAATATATTAATATTTATTACATAATTGATTGGATTAAACTGAATCGGACAAGAATTTTCCATTACCTTGTATTGTCAAAAAATAATTGCCATATCGTCCTATGAAAGGGGGAAAAAAAAAACTAACCACTGATCAAATAAAAACAAAAGAAAAAAGTGGCCTTGATTTGACTTAGGGGTGTGTAATGTAACTGCTATTTGCTTTAACAAGCAAGCAGTTTCCAGTTTCCACTGAAGTTAAAAATTTCCAGGAAATTCTTGGCTTATAAATACATAGCCATTTTCGCGCTAAAGAAAACGCGCACACACACACACACAAATCATCCAAAACCCAGTTCAGTTATCCCACCAAAATCAATGGGCTCCCTCACGAATCCTGTCAAAGAAGATATCTCCTCACCAGTGATAGAAACTCGCCCAAGAATGAATCTCCTGAAAATCAGCGATGAACAATCCACACAAACACCATCTCATGATGCTCCGATTGTTTCCTCCTACAACGACCGTATACGGCCACTGCTCGACACCGTGGACAGGCTGCGCAACCTCAAAATCATGCAAGAAGGCATCCAACTGCCCACCATTGTGGTGGTCGGCGACCAGTCTTCCGGCAAGTCCAGCGTTCTTGAGTCCCTCGCCGGCATCAGCCTCCCCAGAGGCCAAGGAATTTGCACAAGGGTCCCTCTCATCATGCGCCTCCAAAGTCACCCAAGCCCTGAACCAGAGCTCTCTCTGGAGTTCAATGGAAAAATTGTGCCCACTGATGAGGAGCATATTTCCGATGCCATTAGTCTTGCAACTGAAGAGATCGCCGGCGATGGGAAAGGGATTTCGAGTAATCCCCTGACGCTGATTGTGAAAAAGCAGGGTGTACCGGATCTGACCATGGTTGATTTACCGGGGATAACTCGGGTCCCTGTTCATGGCCAGCCGGAGGATATCTATGAGCAGATCTCGAAGATTATCATGGAGTTTATCACGCCGGAGGAGAGCATAATCTTGAATGTTTTGTCGGCGAGTGTCGATTTCACGACCTGTGAGTCTATTCGAATGTCCCAGCGTGTGGACAAGTCGGGGCAGAGGACTCTTGCTGTGGTCACCAAAGCTGATAAGGCCCCGGAAGGCCTGCTCGCGAAGGTCACCGCCGACGATGTGAATATCGGGTTGGGCTATGTCTGCGTCAGGAACTGTATTGGAGACGAGTCGTACGAGGAAGCCCGGGCCAAGGAGGCCCGGCTTTTTGAAACTCATCCCCTGCTCTCAAACATGAGCAAATCCATTGTTGGGATCCCGGTTTTGGCTGAAAAATTAGTGAAAATCCAGGCCACCATTATTGGCAAATGCTTGCCTGACATTGTTAGGAAGATCAATGACAAGCTCTCTGCCAACATTGAGGAGTTGAATAAGTTGCCGAAGCACTTGAGCTCAGTTGCTGAAGCGATGACGACATTTATGCACATTCTTGGCTCTGCTAAAGAATCGTTGAGGAAAATCCTGTTGCAAGGAGAGTTTGATGAGTATCCTGATGCAACTGAGATGCATTGTACTGCAAGATTAGCACAGAAGCTCAACCAATACTCTGATGAACTTCAAGTCGACAAAAATGGCCACAATTCAAACAATTTCTTGCTCGATGAGATTAACGTTTTGGAGGAAACCAAAGCAATTGGGCAGTCAAATTTTCTCCCTAGAGCTGTTTTTCTCACACTCCTGCAGAGGAAGGTGAAGGCCATATCTAGTATACCCTTTGATTTTGTGGAGAACAAATGGAGCTATATAGAGAATGTGGTTTTATCTGTGTTGTTGAAGCATTCTGACAACTACCCACAGCTTTTGTCACGTATAAGAAGAGCTGCCAAAAATCTAATTGCTAAGAAAAAGCAGCAATCAGTTGATTTGGTGAGCGATATGGTGGAGATGGAGAAGCTGACGGATTATACGTGTAATCCTGAGTACATGGCTTCCTGGAATAAGCTCATGTCTAACCAGAATAAATTCATGGAACACTTTAACTTTAGTGGTTATTCAGTTATAAACCTTGATGGGTTCGGAGATGTTAATGTTTCTCATCTGCGTGGTCTGAAGGGCAGTTTGCAAGAAGCGTTCAATGTGAAGATGAGGATGACGGCGTATTGGGAGATAGTTTTGAGTAGAATGATGGATAACATGGCCTTGCATTTGTTTTTCAGCATTCAAAATTTGGTGAACAAAGAAACGGAGAAGGAGATTATTTCTGAGTTGATTGGACCTCAGGGGAATGGGTTAGAGAGGATGTTGGAGGAATCGCCTTCCATTTCCAAAAAACGGAACAAGCTCAAGAAAACCATCAAGTTGCTCAAGGAGTCCAAGGATGTAGTTGCCAACATCATGGATAGGGTTGTTGAAATTAGGCTTCTTGTGACAACATTTGTGGTGGTTAGTCTAGGATTAAGCTATTTCAAATGGAAATCCAAAGATAAAATCTAGAGAGTATTGTCAGTTGTTAAAAAGCTAAGTGCAAATATCCCATATCGGATATTATGCCTTGGCAATTTAAGTATAAATATGGTTAAATGTGAAGTTGGTGTAAATTAATTCACAATGAATTGCATATTGGCTGCCCACACACATGCGCGCCGCTAGCCTGGCCGACCTGGCTCCAACCATGGGATGCGAGAAGCGGCTGCGGGCTTAGGCGTTTGGGCGAATTGCGTGTTGTCAACACGTTATAAGGTGTTGTCCATTTTGAGTCCAGGTTCATTGTGTGTCTATTGAAAACAAGGATGGTTTCCACCAGGGCTTAGTGTGCTAGCATTTATGTTGGCTGTCCCCTACTGCTATATAAAGCCTCCTGGTTCCCTTCAAAAAGATAGAATACAATATACAGAAATTACAAGTGATTGAAATTTCTCTTAGTCACCTGTGGTCGAGTGAGAAAGAAACATCACAAAGAAATATCATATTGTTCTTTCAATATTTTTGTGCCTTTTGCATACATACAAACATTTTTAATGCGGTTTGAAACGAATCTCTGGATTGTCTTATCTTGAAATGAGTATCACAGGTCCATCGCATCGGTTAGTGGGGCGAATATTTCTTTAAGGCAAACTGGTTCAACTCGGTGATTCAATCACTTGCAATATCAAATAAATATTGATTAGTTTACTGAACTTTCTTGTTTATTTATTTGTATTCCGCATTGTTTAACTGCTTTTGGCTATAGTGTTTTTCCTGTAAAACTGTTATCCCATTATATTTATATTTTTTCGAATAAACTACCCCTATGAATATCTGTTTTTGGTAGTGTTCAAAACTATTGTTTTTTTTAACACTTGTTACTAATTTTGATTAAGTTCTGGGATGTCTTGGATGATGCTTGGGTTAGGCTTATGTTCTTACTATGTAATCAAATGTTAGGTTTTTATGTCCAACTTTGTTGCTTAGCGTTTTGTTGGCTTTGGATGTATGCTTTTGAGTGTAATGCTTGCTTATCAGTCGGTGTGTGTGTGTGTCTGTCCGTTCACTTGTACAAGGTGTACTGATCTTGAAGTTCTCAGAGGATTCTGAAAATGGCTGTAAGATTTTAGGATTAGTAGCCTGTGAGGATGTCTACTTTGGGTTTCAGGGTTTTTCTGAACGATATACAATATAGGGCTGTGAATGGGTCGAATTTGGTGCAGCTCTGAAAAATTCGAATGCTGATTCTATTATATAATGTGATAATCGAGACTGATCCAAGATTCTAATTTTTGATCCATCAATTCAAATCCAAGTTCGATTAAGATCCAAAAATAGATAAAATAATTCCGACCCAATTAACAATAAAAAATAACTAAAAATTTTAAAACCAAACAAAAATGAAGAGTGAACATGAATACAGTAATTAAAAAAAAAAACAAAGGAAGTTATACTATTTCAAGAATGACATACATATACCTGTATGCACATTCAAAATATGATTACCTAAAATTTAAAAGAAACTAAAGTCCGCTCCATTGGCATTCTTAACAGGGCTTGATTACGTTGAACTCCATCTTGAGCCCAAATGAAACTGGGCCTTTTATATTTTTCAGCTAGTATAGCAATTCTACGCGTTGAAAACAAGTAATGAAGCCCAACTTTTATCATTTAAATTTTGATAAATTAAAAATTATTTATTAATTTTTATATGAATAAAAACTTTTCAGCATTTATTAAAATTAATATAATTGATCACTAAAATATTAAAATAAGATAAAACTATGTGATTGAAAATAATTATATAAAAGAATTGGAAATTGAATAGTATGACATGAGAGGAAAGAGTTATGAATTGAAAAAGTAAGAGAGATAAAAGTAGTAGTAGTAATAATAATAATAATAATAACAATAATAATACTAGACCAAAAACAAGATAAATCAAAATAATTATTAAAAGGGTCTCTCCCTTTATATAATAGTACAGATGATAATAATAATAATAATAACAATATTTTTATTATTATTATTATAGGAAGCTTCATCATTTCTAGTTTGTAGAATAAAACCGAAAGTAAAAATAACGAGAAAAAAGATCCAACAACTATCATAATTATTAGACCAAAAGAGGAATTATAAAATAAGATTACGACAAGCCCGGCGGCTTAATATACTTAGGTAGAAAAAAAATAGAAATAAATAAAATCATCAAGATTCTATTTTATTGAAAGATCTAACATTACTTTTTGGACCTATAAATTTTCTAATTTTTTTTAAAAAAAAGGGCTTTGTCTCAACTATTTTTGGACCTAAATTGAAAATTGTTATGTTCCATTGTTTGGACATGATCATCATCACTAATAAATAATAAAAAAAAAAAAAGCAGTGTTTACATGTGATTAAACAGCATTATTTATAGTTCTTTTGTCAGTTAAACGTGACATTAATCACGAGGTTATCACAACTTTTTTGTTTAGAACCAAGTTAGGTGTATGTAAATTTAAAATAATACATTATCAGCATCGTGACGATTTTAATTTATTGTGCACGCTTCTTGTAATCCCCACTTACGAGTGTTTTAATCGTGCGATGTTATCGCCTACTATTATTTAGATTATGGATAAAATCAGATATAGTTCCAAAATATGTGGTATTTTTCATCTTCGATCCCTAATTTTACGGACTCATCAAAATGAGGATAATTTTTTAAAATTTTCATCAAATTTGGTCATTTTCAGTGACAAACGTTAAAAATTAACGGAGAGACTCACGTGTGCCGTTAATCACCTATGAGGATAACGTGACTAATGTGAGGAGTACATACACCTTGTCGTTAGTGTTTAACGTCTGTCATTGAAATAGACCAAATTTGATGAAAATTTTGAAAAATTGTACTCATTTTGATGAGTCTGTAAAATTAGAGACCAAAATTAAAAAAGATCATAAATTTTGGGACCATATCTGATTTTAATTTTATCCCTTTAGATTATCATTTTCATTAACGACACCTGAATTGAGTGGTTCCCCCCCCCCCCCCCCCCCAACAATTACAATAATATGTTGGCTTTCTTGTTATTTTCTTTCTTTCTTTCTTTTTCATTTTTAGTGAAATTGGTTTAGCTACCCTCACTAACGGAACAATTCTATCACAAATTGAATGAAATCCAATAAACAAAAACATGGTTCTGTGATGAGTTTTGTTCGTAATAAATTCATTATTAAATATCTTATTATGAATTTTTATTATAATTCTATTTTAATAAGATTTATTCACAAATTCATTATATGTCTAGTTCTATCGGTAACGAAGTCAATTAATTACAGATTTTTTTTATGAGTACAGAATTTTTTTTTGTTGTAGTGATTGTTGTATCCAATTTCCAAACATATATATAAATTTTTACATGAGATGCCAGTCGAAAAAAAATAACCAAATTTGAATAGAATAATTTCAGTTTCCAATTCTCGAATTAATTACAAGGTTATAAGCAAACATCAAATATTGTGTCTATACTGATATTTTATGATACCCAAATTAATAATTTAATTCATATGCATCATATTAATACGTGTTCAAGGGACAATACCTTATACGATTGGGTATCTTTACGTCCGAGAACGAATTAGGGCATCAACGCCACCTGTATATGAGCTTTAATCTCATTTGACCTACTTATAATTTTTAATTATTAAGTGCATTTAATAAACATTCAATGAATGTGATTAATTAATTTTTATCATTATAATGCACCAAATTATGTTGTTTAATTCCCTCTCTAAGAGAAGACCATATAACATCATAAATGTCTTGACAGATCTTAATGGATTAAATTATTCAGGCTACCCAATTAATCATTGGTTACGTGCTTAGACCCATCTTGTGTGCATTTATTTCTCATGGATCTAAGCTTAATATCTATATATTTTTTTTCTGAAAACTTCAACAAAAGTCAGTAATTAATGTCACCATCTTATTAATGACACCGTGTTGTTTTTCTTCTTCGACCACCCAGTGTCCGGCACCAAGTCACCAAGAGGTACCGACTAAATCCAAACTTCAATTGGGTCATACCACTTAGGTGTAAAACTTTCCCGCTAAGGACAACTACATTTTTAGGATTCTAACTCGAAACTTCTGGTTAATCGAGTATCGAGTCAAATTGTTTTATATGTGTGTACGTGTGTATGTATACTGTTGCGTTTTGTTTAATTGTGCCAAAGTATTTCTTGTTCGGAAGGAGCAGAGAAAGAGTATTTGGAGGGTGTGGTTGCTCTTCCCGAGTTTATACAGAACCAAAATTTTCATATATTCTTTAAAAAAATTTAAATTCTATCCCTCATGAATCATAAAAATATCTTTAATATTTTGTAAAAATTTGATTTGATTCCCCCAAACAAAAATTTATCATTCCGTATCTGTTTGTTCGTTTATTCCAATTAATTCAAAGTTAGTGATTGATAATTTGGACCATAGTGAAGAAGAATATTTCAGATTGGTAGGTTCAAAATTCCATTTTGATACTGTAAAGATTTTGGTCCATCCCCCCATTGCTATCAACATGGACCAAATAAAAGAGTTGGACTTTTTAAAATCACTTTTTCTGATTCCATATTGACCCAATAAGTTTGCTTCTGGACGTTTAAGAAAACTGAGATTCTTACATGTTACTGATTAATTATATCATTCGAGTACATTAAGATAACGGCACGGACAAAATAAGTATGACCAATAGTTCTCTATTAAATAGGAAAAGATAGTGATACAAAGTAGAACAATACAAGTAAATGAGTTGGATTTAAACACGCTAGGTTTCCTAGTAATATCTCAAGCCATCGATAATTAAATTATTCAAATTTTAATTATAAAAGTAAACGAGCCCTAAGGACGTGTTTACTTTTTAAGTTAACGAATGTTAAGTAAAATAAACCCTCATTATCTTCCGTTTACTTTTAATGTTAGACAATCTGGCGTTAACTCCCGGGGCCCGTGTTATGGCGTGTTAACGGCGGTGAATTAAAACCTCCAAAATTGGAGAGTTTATTAAACCAACAACTTGACTGCTCCAGTAATATTACCACTTTGTCCATTAGTTACTCATATTTACAAAAAAATGCCACTACAAAGGCCTCATCCCTTTGGAAACAATATGCAAATTCCATTATCGATCTCACCTCTTCAGGAAGTACCAAAATTTCACCTTCTCTTCAACCAAAAAATAAATAAAAATTTCACCTTCTCTGGCTACTTAAGCCGGCGCCGCCATGCCGTCCGTCACTTACCGCGGCCTCCCCACCCTGATCTTCCACAAAACTCAACCTCCGACCACATTGAGCCCTTGTTTGAAATTCGTCGTCTCAATGACCCAAATCTCCAACAAGGCCTCCACGAAATTTTCCAAAAATCAAGAATCAAATCATTTATCATTGACGTCTTCTGCAATCCAGCCTCTGATATGCTGCCACCATTAATCGGAAGCAGAGTTGTGAATGTGTTGTGGCTTTGTGATAATCCGTGTACCTTGTGGGGTTCTGGGCGGCAACTTTTGGTACCTGCCCGTGCTTTCAGTGTCTGAATTTTATTTTATTTGTTATTTGGGATTCGATTTGCAGGCGCCCGAGGGGTCAAGAATTTGTTCTTCTACACAGAGAAATTGTCTATAATTTTTGGTTTCTACAGATTTTCACATCTTGTGGGTTCTAAGTGGCAAGAGGGCATAAATGTCTTTTAAACATTAAACCAACATTCACTACTAAAGTAAACAAAGAAAATGGATTATTTAGTTTATTTAAACCACCTAAAACCTCACAAAGTAAACATATGAAGAAAAAGCATTAACCATATCCAAACAGGGGAATAAACCGTCCGCTGCTAAACCCTCGTTAACCACACCACCCAAAGTAAACGCGTTAGAGTATTAAAAGTCTTATAGGTAAAGAAGAGTACTTGAACCTCTTAAATGTACTAATGTAATATTTTTACCCCCTTGATAATAATTAATACTTTTCACTTAATCTTTTCACATTAACCAACTACCCAATTATTATATTCATCACTTACGTATAACCTTGTCCACCTTTCTTGTAGAGAAAATTCTTGTTTAGATTCGATTTGACCGCACCCAATCAATTATGTAGCAAGTATTAATACATTTGTCATGTGATTTGTTATTCTCCCTAAACTGTACATCAATCACATGGCAAGTGTAAAATACTCGCCACGTGATTAGTTCCAGTGTGACCGAACCTGATGCCGGTAAGAATTTCCATTCTTGTAGTAACAATGCCTAAACTACTCGTAAACTCTTCTTTTTTTATTTTTTTTTTCCCCTTCGGGTGTTCATCTTTTTACTATTCTAGACTCTGCAACTATAGCAAATCGAAAGATTTATCGATGAAGTTATTTTGACATGGGAACTAACTAGGTTAACCTTTTTTGGTAAAGAAATATAAACTAATTTCTCGCTTCAGCTCTCGAGCTTGGCTCACTCACACACAAAATAAAAATAAAAAATAAAAAAAAGGAAAAGGTTCGGACAACTAAAATTTATAGAGGACTAATTATTAAAATAATATTATTATTCTTTCATCGCTTATCATTATTACTCTTATATACTATTAAGTAAATTATCACGTATCTTTAATTTTTAACTTGATTATAATACATGATTTCTAATATTTACATTTAGTAAAACAACAACAACAATAACAACAATATCTTAGTTTAAATGCGACATCAATATATAGGAAATTATCGATATTTTTATTTTTAATAAATAAGACTAGTATTCAATTATTATTTTCTTTTTTTTTTAAATACTTTTAAATATAATACCAATATGTAGAAAATTATCAAAAAAAATGTTATTTTATTAATAAAATAGTACTATAATTATTATTTATTTTGATTGTTATTAAAATAAAATAAAAATATAAAAGTAAAAATTAATAAAAATTTCAAACAACAAGTATATAAGCTCGAACTCAAAAGCCTCGAGTTAAAGCCAGACATTTTTCGAGTTGGCTCAACTTATCTTGCACCTCCATCGTGATTTCAGAAGAAATAGATGTGATACGACTTCAAAAGGAATTATTGAACATAACATGCATATTTGATGAATGATCACTTGACATAGCTTACCAAAAATAGAATTTCAAGATTCATTTAGTTACAATATTAATTACGATAAAAATATATTTCATATTCTGAGCTTTAAAATGCATTAATAGCTAAACCGCACATATGAAAGGGAAAAATATATGAAATATTTGTATAAGGGTAAACTAGTTCAAGATTTCCAAGAGGATAAGTGTCACACGGTCGAAGTTTGTATTTTACTCAAATTTGAATCTTTTTATTAATTGGGTGTTCTATTTTAGTTTACACTTTACACCCCCATGTATCTGTCTAGAATTAATGATCAATTTGGAGCATTAAATGAAGTTTTCTTAGGCTAAAACGACACAGTTTGAGATAGATGAAAGGAACTTAGAAGAACCCATTTGTCTTATCCACATGTGATCCAAATTCAATAATTTTTAATTTGAACTTTAGTATTATGTCGCCGGAATTTTTGGTATAATTGTTAATACCACCAAGAAGCAAACTTTAAGCATGAATCACGCTGATTGTGTTATTACAAATACGTGTCGGCTAAATGTGTCTTATTGAATAATGACAGAGCCAAAGGTTGCTATACCTTAGTGGACGTGATCATGTCATTTTTTGTTCCGGATGGAATTAAAGGGTTTGCTCACTTTATAAGCTACTTCTCTCTTTTATCTTGTAAAACGTTTTTTTATAAAATAACAAAAATTCATCGACTTTTAGGTGTAGAACAATATTTTATAAAGTTAAATTTTTATATATAATAGCAGATTTGGATATCATTAAATAGGCCGTCTGAAAGATCTCTTGTCCGATATGGGAGCTAACTACCATCTTTTACCTTCTGACATGTTTTTTTTTTTTTTTTAATATCAAAGGACAAATCTCATCATCTTCAGGTACGAGATAATACCTCAAGCGGTCAAACCTTCATATACAATGATGGATTTGGGTATAATCAAATAATGGCGCCATCTGCGGGAACTCTTTTCTCATATCGGTTGGAGGTAAGTAACTTGCTCAATTTGTAAGTTATGTTTTAATTCATGAGAAGGTTTTTTTTATCAATGAACGAAATCCTGTCTTCTTCATATTCGGGACAATACTTTACAAGGTCCAACCTTCATATATATTGATGAATTTTCGACTTTAACAGGATGTCTCAAATTTTATATGTGAATTGACTCAAGTTTATGGTTTCGTTTTTTGTAATTATTTTGCGATAATAGATTGCTTCGTCATTCAAATATTCTATCAAATTCATTCTTTAAATATCCACAACATTCTTTAACTATTTTACGCCACCCAAAAAAGAAGAAAACAATAAGAATAAAAATAAAGTAAACAAAATAGAACGTACCCGTGGTAAAATAAACTAAAACATAACCGTAGCAATTGGTGAGATTTCGAAGAATAATTATATAGACAATGAACTTTTTATGATTAAAAATCTTATACTCTTAGTGTCGTCTTTTATTATCTTCAATTGCTCATTAGAGCCAAATGTTACAAACTAAAAAATCTAAACCTATGGATAGAGCAGATATCTAGTTTAAAGATGATGAATGAAAGGGAATACATACGATCTTTTAGGTAAGATATCGATTCCTGTATGAAAAGGTATACATGTATTATTGGAAAATAGTTAAGAAAATTATTCTTTATCGTTTTGAAGCAAATAGTCTATAAAGTAATTTAAAATCATTCACGGCAAGAATTTATTACTTTCGCTAACAAACCAGTCCATCATATATAGATTTAATGAGATCCATCACAAAACATAATTTTGTGATGTATTTCGTTTACACAAATTCGTTAGTAAATGCATTGTCATTTAATATTATTTTAATAATGTTTACATGATATACCGTACTCATTATAGATACCTTAAATTTGTAACATATCTCTCTATGACAAATATTTCGTGAGCAAAAAAATATTTTCTTATAGTAATTTGGGGATCTGAACTTACTTTTTTTCATTTTTTTTCTTATTATATATATATATATATATATATATATGTGTGTGTGTGTGTGTGTGTATATATATGACATACATCATATTATTAAAATTTATAAACTCATTTGTTAAAACGTTTTTACCTGAAGATCCTTATTTTTAGAATTTAAAAACGTTTCCCCCACCCCCCACCCCCTCCCACCCTCCAATTCTCCTGTGTAACAATTGCTTGTTTGGAACTGCAAAAACAACTTTTCCGACAAAATAAATGTCAATTAGCCAATTTTGGCAAGTTTCCACCTTGCCATTAATTATTGTGAAAATGACCGTATATATATATATATATATATATACACACACACACACACACATTGACATTGAAAAACAAGTAGGCCTCGGTGGCGTAAAATTAACCGTCAGAAGTGATGAAGAAAGGACTTAAAAAAAGGCAATCACTTTCATGAAAACGTCTAAGCATATTCAGCCTGAGTCACTTTTTTTCTTACGAAAGTTACTAGCTAGCTTACATTCATGTAACACGTCGACATGTGACATAGACTAACCAAAATAAAATATATTAATCTATGATTTAATGTTGTAATCATATATTTAGCGGTCGGTAATCAAATGACTAATTCATGATATAACGTAGACGGGGAAAAAATGTTGAAATAGACAGCGACAAAGCCGGAAAAATGGTGAAACGTGCTGTCGTGCTCCTTTTAATTTATATAAAGTCGTGTATATATTTCATGTGTTTGGTTAGATTTCTTGAAAAAAACAAAAATACTTATAAAAAAAAAGCTTAAAACCGAATTTTTCTGAGATTTTCCACAATAGTTTGCAAAATATATACATATATTTGACTTTGAATTATTGCATCAAAATGTAAACTTGTTTTGTTTAGAATAAAAATAAATAAATAAACTATGTCATGAAAAGTAATATTCGACAAGTACTTGTAACCAAAAAAAAAATTGACAAGTATTTTTAAAATATATCCAAACAAGCTATTTATTAATGAATTTCACTTGTTATTAGTTTTCATTAGAAAAAAATAATATGGCTTTCAATCAATTTCAAATATTTACGATAAAATCTGTATGCCCATTTACTCTCCTAATGATCAATTACTAGTTTATTTAATGGGATGAGACAGTAAATCTCTTAAGTAATGTTCAGTATTCGAATTCTAAAGCTGTCAATAAAGCAATTGGGTTGGAAGTGTCCTACCCCATATTAAACATTTGCAATACTTGAATCTGGATTAATCGAAATTGGGTGGCTAAGAAATAAAAATTACTTCCATAATTTTATTATTGGGATTTGCTCTTAGGTATATGTGCACCTAAGGGCCCATTTAAATGAGTTTAAAGAAGTATTTCTCGATTAGTACTTTTTATAATAGAGCTTTTTTAAACTAAGTAATTTTATATTTAGATATAATAATTAAAAGTGTCTAAAAAGGCACTTTTATTTGTAGCTTCTAAAAAAATTATTTTTGGCCTTTTTTCAGAAAGTCCATTCAAAAAAGGAGTGCTTCTTTAAAAAAAAAAAAAAACCCATCTAAACGGGCTCTAAATTTGAGCTGAACTTTTTAAAGTAAAAATGACACTTGACGAAGATCCTGAATTAAACATATATAATTTAGAATAAACTATCTTTTCCCTAACATACTATTTGATGCAATTATAAGTTAATTTTCTTGACAAATTTGGAAAAGTAATATAATTTTCAAAAGATCTAGTAGAAAAGTCCTCCATGAAGCTAGACTGTCCAATTGTTGCACATGGATCTCCACAAACTACTATTACTAATAATAATAGTAATATAGGATTCACTAATTTATATATTAGTGACAAATTTCTATTGAAGATAACAAAAATGAAACTTGTCACTGATTAATAATTTGGGCCACATGGAGAGCTTAATAAATGATCCCTGCAATTAGCGCAAAAAATAAAAAATAAAAAATTCTTCTTTTGCTGTCCTTCTTCATGGCAAATTAATAAGTTCAAACCATTATTAAAGCGCATAAGCTAGCTCATATGTTGGATTGAATTTAATGACAAGAAACAAAATAAAGCCAACCCTACAAGAAGATCGACTCCACATTAATGGTGTTTGTTTGGTACTCTTATTCTCAACTTGTTCTAACTTCAACCACAAAAATATTTCAGTCTGCAATTTGATTTTTAGTGCAGTTCATAAATCAAAACTTCTCTCTCTCTCTCTCTCTCTCTGCGTAAATCCAATTTTAAGAGTAGTCCGTAGATTTTCTACGTTTAATTTTGTTGTATTAGCCTATTTGATGCATCATTATTTTGTTAGACTTTTATATATTTTAATTTCAACTTCTATTAATTGAATGTTTTGTTTTTATAAAATTAAACGGACTAAAGTAATACGGTTAATGAGATTTGACTTATAAGGCTTGATTTGTTTGATCCACTAATGTTAAAGCCTAATTTTAATAGACTAATCTAACAGTTGATGTAGACTCATCTTAAAAAGCCCATAATAGGAGGACCCTAGAGTTATATTATATACTTGGCTAGGTCCCTTCTCTACTCCACACAATAATCATTTGTCACATTGAAAGCTATCAATATTGGTGAGAGATGGAAAAGAAAGAATTAACCAAGGATGTTTGTCTAAACATTTACATTAACTGACTATCAATTATTGGCATAAGGTACGTTGATTTAAATTTATTTATATATATAGTATTTTAAATTCATGGTGTACCGATCCAACGATTACAAAATTTTCTTACATTTTTTTTCCGAGGATTTCATGATCGACATTCTCATTTTAATTCACATTTTCTTTAGCATATTTGTTGAGAATAATGGGTTGTGGATTTTGAAGATAGTTGATGAGTAAATGATGGAGCAGCTGATTGTCGAGCATTGGCGTACGCGTTAATTCAATAATTGAGCACAAATAAGTTGAACGTCTGCAATATTTTATTTTTCTAATGACCTAAAAAATTATATATAAATCTCCTAGGGTTGCGAAACTATTGAAAACAAAAATGCCACATATCTTCTATTTGTCTCACTTTCTTCATTTTTTTTGCCCCTTTCTACTTTCTAATATAAAAAGTACGCTGTTGAGGCAATTCAAGTGATGAAAATGAGGATTTAAGAATGAGATCTTGGGATAATGAATCCTAATTTAATTGGCGAATGTAATACTTCAAAAATATGAAGTCTTATGCATGCTCGATTTTCCACTAAAATATGTGAATTTATATTTTAATTTAGTTCTAGTTTTCTTATGTATTTATTATGAATCTATTTGATATGTATTTTAAATTATGAAGATAAAACATAGTAACTTATTTGATCTATCATTTTGTGACCTCACATTTTACTTTTTACTATCTTTCTCCTCTTTTCTCTTTAACAATTGACTCCTCCATAAGTTCTTTTTCCTTTTAGCTGTTTTCTTTTTTAGTCTTAAAAATAAATTAAATAAATACTAAAAAGATTATAGCTATAGATCATTTAATAAATGTTTATAATTTTATTTTATCAAAATTTAAAATATAATTAAATTATATATTCCTTTATTGTACATTGATGATGTCTTCTCCTCGAATTGGGCTGGAACTAGTGCTATTCCACGATCAACTGGAAAGGAGGTGAAATGAATGTTGGTTTTGGGTCCTCGGGCTATTAGGATGGCAACAAACGCAAATCTAACCGGAAGTGTTTTCGACGAAAATTTTTCGATACTTAAGTCAATGTATATATCAAGCAGAATATCAATGGGAAAATACATAGCATGTCATGTCTCTAGAGGGAAAAACATACCATTAACAGTGTCCTTGCTATCTATTTATAGATGGTGTGAGACAAGCATGGATTAGGACTAGGTGGCACATCGTAATTGTGACGTACAAAGCATATTCTCTATTTTGGGTTCATACGAAGGCGTTCCTTGCATGTGCAGTGCAAAGGTGTCTGAACACATCATATGGGCGAGCCATTTCACGGATATAAGGCGACCACAATCGAACAGGAGGTATGCTGATGTTCTCGAATAGCCTCAATATGATCGTTTAGTCCAAGGAAACCGTCCTTCTCGATATATGTCCATTGGATCGATGACATTTAGCTGTGTTAGGATGGGGCCATGTGGCACTAAGGCGCCATGTGGTGACCAGACAATTCCTCCTATATCATTACATACTGATGTGGTCGGATTTTGGCCTGCGGTACACGTCACTTTGAACAGGGAGCAAGTGTTTGAATCCGGTCAGGTAGATCCGAGCAAGAGTGTCTGAATGCTGGTCGGGTTCTATTCTACAAGGATGGAGCACACGTGAGACTAGCCGGAAGTGTCTCCGGCGAAGACCCTCCGACGCTCAAGCCAGAATTCGAGCAGGTAAAGGGTGAGTAGTAATCAAGTAATAATCAATGTATTGGCGGATAAAGTGTCTTACCCCCTGACTAGTGTCGCCGTACTATTTATAATAATAAAAAATAGGTGGGCCGGACCGGAATTAGGTTGGCCCAATCCCGTTGCTGGTAACGGGCATTCGCCATGACGCGCTGTGGGCGCGTGGGGTGCGTTCCTTGTCCGAGGAGGTTCTCTAGAGCATTGACTCCGAGGATGAAGTATTATGGACATCGAACATGTCGCTTCATCGAGGGGGTGTGGTGAACTCTGGCCGAACAAGGCCGTCAAGAAAAAGACATGGGCCTGATCGGGATAGGGGACGGCGGCATGTGCTGACCTGGATCCGACGTGTAAGCTGAGGAGGCGCGTACGTGGCCAGGGCGGATTTGGCCACATCATTAGCCCCCCCAGTTCTTGGTCTGACCGATCCTCGTGATAAGGGCAGACCGGGGACTGTTCGAGGAGGTAGCGCCTACGACATCGCTCAGGAATTACCAATCAGGCGTTGGCGGTAACTTCGAAAATTGACCGTTGGGATGTGACCATTGGTAATAAATGCTGGCGACTGTTGGACTTCCCGAGGAATATTTTTACCGCCCTATAAATAGGGGCTCCGGGCGTGACTACGGGCGCGTCATTTTACAATCGAGCTGAAGTTCCATTCCGAGCATAATCTGAGAGCACCGAGCACACTGGAATCATTTCGACCAGCCAAACCTAGGTACTCCCCTTTTTCCGAACTGTTTCTTTCTTGCTCTTCATTTTCGTTATACAAATCAACCCTTAGATATGAGCCAATCCCTGAATAGCTCGGATAGCCAGAATAGGATGGTAGAGTCCCCGATTGAAGGGGGGTTAAGCGATATAAATCTGTCGGTCTCCCTCGAGGCAGAAGCCTCTTTAGAGGGGGCCTTGTCTCGTTGCCCGGGCGAGGCGAGCACTAGTCGGCCCCGAGGGGGCGGTAAGAGCCCGAGCAGGATAGAAGAAATGAGGCTGCGTATGGAGGCGGAGAGGGGAGAGGCACTTCTTCCGATGGGCGACGTGCCCGACGTGATGGTCCCCTCGTGGAGGTCCGTTTCCGAAGGGGCGGGCCTATCCGGTCAAGAGCCTCTTCGGGGGAGGAGAAAGGCCATCGCCGGGAACCAGACCACAGTGAGTTGGGGAAACATCATAGCGAACAATACCGATCGGGACGTAAAGAAGATAATGAACCACTACATCCGAGGCAAGTTTGGGGTCATCTGGCCGAGCAGGGAGGATTCCATTACGAACCCCCCCGAGGGGTGCCTCCCCATTCACTACGCTCACATCGAAAACGGGCTTAGATTTTCGATCCCGGCCTTCATTTCCACCATCCTAAATCGGTTGAATATAAGCCCGATCCAACTGACCCCGAACTCATACGCCTCGATGTGTGCTTTCGTTGTCTTTTGTCACTGCACCGGGCACACTCCCACTGTGGCCAACTTTTCAGATCTATACCAAGTTAACCACTTGAGCAGGTCCTCCCCGGATGATGAATTTAACTGCTTCTTCGTTAGTGCCAAGAATGGAAGAAAGCTGATCGAAACAGCTTCATCGTCCTACGGGGCGGATTGGAAGCAGAAATGGTACTACATACAATCCGATGATCCATGGCCGGTGAGGAGGGTGCATAACCCGGAAGCGAGGAAGCTCTCCCTGGCCGGGCTGGGATCGAGTAGTTGGACGAGGGAGTGGGTGCTCAGCCAGAAGGCCCTGGGCTTATTGAGCCCCACTTTCCTCACCCAGGAACGCCTCCTAGTAAAGGCCGGGCTCGCGCCGGCCAGGCTTGATATCGATCATGTTACTTTTGGTATTATTTATTGCATGTTTTTACTCGAATATTCAAGTCTTTATGCTCGATTATCTTCTAATCGGTTGGTTTTCAATTCTGCAGATCTCAGCGTATTAGAAATGGGACGCATGAACTTGATCTCCAAAGTAGCCGGTGGAAGGAGGAGGCCATCTCCCCCCTCGGAGGAGGCCCAAGCCATAGCGGCCACCACTGGTGCTCCGAGGGGACCGGCCCAGGAGCAGGCACCAGTTCAACCGGCCCGAGGCCCTCGTCGGGAGGATGCCGTCGATGTGGAGGAGACGCCTCTTGGCCGGAAAAGGAAAGCCCCAGACTCCACGCCACCGACGAGACCAACGGGGCCCGCTCTGAAGAAGCCCGTCTCAAAGTCGGCCAAAGGCAAGCGGCCGGTCGATGGCTCCGGGTATTCATCGGAAGAGCTGGAGGTGTTGAATTACCCGGACGCCCCGGAACCTCGTTTCGGCCCCAAATATGGTGACCTCTCTGACCGTAGCATCCTCGGAGGGGGGAGCAAAAAGTTGGCGATGAGGAGCTTCCAAAACGCCGTTTTTAGAGCCGATCAGGTCAGCCTCTCCGAGCTCGACGATGCGAAGCTGGCCTTGAGCATCGCCGAGGACATGAACACTCTTCAGCAAAGGGTGTTCCATGGCCTTCGTCGGCTGGAGGTCAGCCGTGCGCGTTGCGACAAGGCCGAGCGGGAGGCTCGAGGAAGCAGCCTTCGGGCGGATTTGGATGAAGAGCGGCAGAAAAATCAAGTCGCTCAACGAGAGATTGCCACAGCGCGGGGGAAGATTCATGCCCTGGAGGAGCGACTCGAGAAGCTCGAGCTGGACTTCAAGACCAGGGAGTCCTCGTTGGAGCAAGAAGTCAGACTCCTGAGGGAGAAGGCCAAGGAGGCCCTCGTGCAGGGTGAAGAGAGGGGCCGCCGCTCGATGAGGACCGAAATGATGGCCTCGGTCCCCGACTGGGAGAGAGAAGCCGTGAAGCGGTTCGTTCGAGGACCGGTGTTCGAGTATGCTACCATCCTCCGTGGGGCGAATGATGCCTCCCTCGGATTTGAAAGAGCCTTCAAGCAGCTGAAGGCGCGCGGTGTCATCCCGCAAGATTTTCCCATGGAGGGGTATGGCCTCGATCTGAACGATGCCGGGGAGAAGGATGATGAGGATGATGAGGCGCTGCCGGCATATGAGGGTGCAGAGTTTGCCCGGGTTATTTCCATCGTGGAGAGACAGGTCCGCAATGAGGAGCATAAACGCTTGGGGGAACCTCTCTCTCCGGACGTGGAACCCGATGATCCCATCGTTGTGGACGAAGGAGCGCCGGAAGAGGGGGGGACAAGTGCCCCGGCGAGCAAGGGCGTGGTCGATGCCGAGACCGACCAGGCCATGACGGCGGCGATCGAGGAGGTGGCCGAGGAGGTGGATGGCGCTTAGGCCATAAGAAATTGTATCGGGTCATATACCCGCAAACATGTATTTTATTTTTATTTGTTATTATTATTTTTTGCAGTCTGATGTAAACCTCTATTATCAACGAACTGTTTCTCATCGAAGCCTGATTTTCATTTCATAACCATGAGCTCGGATAGTAACTTATTTTCATTTATTCAAGTTTCTCATCGAAGCATAATTTTCATTTTAAGTGATCGCGAGCTCGAATAATAATTTATAACTGAACTTTTGAAAATTTGGTAAACGGGAATCAACCTTGATACGTAAAGTATTCAATAATAAACTGCGATTTATTCAAAGAGAAAGAAATGACAAACTCCGAGGATAACGAATATTTTGTGGGCGAATCACTCATGATCATTTGAGATCGATCTAATCATACATAGAACCGTTTGAGGTTCGTGGCGTTCCAAGGACGGGGCAGTTCCCTCCTCGACATGTCCTCGAGGCGATAGGCATTGTTTTTGCAAATCTTGGTCACTTTGAACGGACCTTCTCATTTGGGGTCCAACTTCCCCACAGGACGAGAAACCCCGACCTTCTTGGTGACCAGATCCCCGATCTGGAATGTCCGGGGATGGACGTGGCGATTGTAAGCACGTGCAGTTGAGGCCCGGAAGTTATCCAACCTCCGCAAGGCGGCATGCCTCCTCACGTCGGCGAAGTCGAGCTCGGTCAAGCGAGCGTCGACGTTGGCGATCTCATCGAAATGTGCAACCCGAGCAGATGGGTGCAGCACTTCGGCAGGTATAACGGCGTCTGAACCATAAACTAAGGCGTACGGGGTGTCGCCCGTTGCAGTCCGAGGAGTGGTCCGGTATGCCCAAAGCACGCCTGGGAGCTCGTCGGCCCAATTGCCCTGAGCGTCGGCCAAGGCGGTCTTAAGCCCGTGGAGAATCGTTCGGTTGGTGACTTCAACTTGACCGTTTGCCTGAGGGTTCCCTACTGAGGTGAAACGCTGCTCGATTTTGAGGCTGGAGCACCATTCTTTCACCCGACGACTCTGGAACTGGGTTCCATTGTCGGAAATGACGACCCTGGGAAGTCTGAAGCGGCAGATTATGTTTTTCCAGATGAAGATTTTGATGACCGAGTCGGTGATCTTCGCAACGGCCTCCGCTTCGGCCCACTTGGTGAAATACTCGACGGCGACGATGACGAACTTTGTTTGCCCGGAGGCCTGAGGGAATGGCCCGAGGATATCAATCCCCCACTGATCGAATGGCCAAGATATTTCAACGTTTACCATTGGGGCGGCAGGTTGATGAACAAGGTTGGCGTGCATTTGGCATGTTCGGCATCATCGGACATAGTCGAAGCAGTCTCGAACGAGGTCAGGCCAGAAGAACCCCGCCCGTGACACCTTTTTGGCCAAGGATCGTGGTCCAGTATGGTTTCCACAACACCCTTGGTGTATTTCTTCGATGACTTCCTTGGCCTGTTGCTTGCTCAAGCATCGTCGAGGAGGCCCATCGAAGCTTTTCCTAAACAGGCGTCCCTGCCCGTCGAGGGCGTATCGAGAGGCCTGCCGTCGGAGTCTTTTGGCTTCGATGGGCCCCTCGGGGAGAGTCCCATCCTTCAGGTAGGTGACTAATTCTGCTATCCAATCCTCGGGGGACTCGATGGTGAGGACACACTGTTGGGCTGCAGACCCGGTCAAGGGTGTTGACGAGCTCAGCACGGTTATCCTCCTTTCTTTGGTGCCTCTCACCGAGCTGGCTAGCTTTGACAATTGATCCGCCCTCTCATTTTCTGTCCGGGGGATTTGCTCGAGAGAGAACTTGGCGAATCTTTTCTTCAACTTGTTGACCTCCTCTAGGTACCTTGTCATCGATGCCTCACGGACGTCGTAATTGCCATTGACCTGCTCGGCCACCAATTGCGAATCGGTCAAGGCAACGAGTTCGTCCACGCCCTTGTCCAGGGCAATCTTCATTCCCGCGGCGAGCGCTTCGTACTCGGCTTCGTTGTTGGAAACCGGAAATTCAAGGCGAATGGCGAAGTCGAGCTCGTTGCCCAACTCATCCCGCAGATAAACCCCGGCTCCCCCACCTGAGTTCGTGGAGGATCCATCGACCATGAGGGTCCACGGCGTTTTTGGCTCCGTTTCCGCCCTCGGGGCCACTTTCGCCAAGAAGTCCGCCAGGACCTGGGCATGAATCGCGGTCCATGGTTGGAACTGGATATCGAACTCGCCAAGTTCAACGGCCCACTTCACGAGCCGACCAGAGACATCGGGTTTGGCCAATACCTGCTTTAGTGGCTTACTGGTCAGGACCACTATGGTATGGGCCTGAAAGTATTGCCTCAACTTCCAGGCAGAATGGACCAAAGCGAGAGCAAGCTTCTCGATGGCCAAGTAGTTCCGTTCAGGACCTTGGAGGAGCCTGCTGAGGTAATACACCGGGCGATGTACCCGACCCTCCACGTGCACTAGGACTGAGCTGACCGCATTTGGGGATACCGCCAGGTAGGCATAAAGGGGTCTCCACAGAACTGGTTTCGACAGCAGAGGGGGCTCGGTCAGGTATCTTTTTAATTCGAGGAGCGCGTGCTGGCATTCCTCCGTCCATTTCCAATCCGGCACCTTCCTTAGCGCTTTAAAGAATGGGAGGTTCCGGTCTGCTGAGCGGGATATAAACCGATTGAGGGCGATTATGCGCCCTACTAACCTCTGTACTTCCTTCACTGATCTAGGTGGAATAATGTCGAGGATGGCGCGAATCTTCGAGGGGTTGGCCTCGATTCCCCTATGGCTGACAATGTATCCGAGGAACTTACCTCCTCGGACGCCGAACGTGCATTTGTTAGGATTGAGTTTTAGGCCATATTTTCTTAGAATCTCAAATGTTCGAGCAAGGTGCCCGAGATGGTCGGACCCCCGTTCACTGCGGACTATCATGTCATCGACGTAAACTTCGACGGTTCTCCCGATCTCTTCTTTGAACATGAGATTCACGAGCCTCTGATACGTGGCCCCGGCGTTCTTTAGCCTGAAGGGCATCACGAGGAAGCAATACGTCCCCGTCGGGACGACGAACGACGTCTTCCCGCGATCCTGCTCGGCCATGTAGATCTGGTAGTAGCCTTGGAAGGCGTCCATCATGCTCATCAACTCGCACCCCGCCGTTGAGTCAACGAGTTGGTCTATCCGAGGAAGGGGATAGTGATCCTTGGGGCAGGCTTTGTTGAGATCGGTGAAGTCGTTGCACATCCGCCATCGGCCATCGCCCTTGGCAACGACGACCACGTTGCATAGCCATTCGGTGAACTGGACCTCCACAATGTAGCCCGCCTCGAGGAGCTTGTTGACCTCGTCCTCGATGATTCGGTTACGAGCTTTACAAAATATCCTCTTTTTCTGCCTCACTGGCTTGAACGATGGGTCTGCGTTGAGGCGATGAATTATGACTTCGGGATCGATTCCCAAAAAATCCGAGGCCTTCCAGGCAAAGACGTCGGCATTTGTCCGGAGGAAATCAACCAACATGATCTCGTGATGCGGCTCGAGGGTCACTCCTACCCGGGTGGTCTTGGATGGGTCGCCCTCTACGAGCTGGATTGTCTTGAAATCTTCCGCTGGCGTCATTTTTTCTTCCTCTAGCTTCCTCCGCTTTGCCGGGTCGATTTCGGAGGATTCGGGGATGTCCATCCGCGAAGTGGCTGCTTCGACTGGTCGGGGTGCCGGAGTCTTCTTCCCTTCGACAGAGGCCGAATAACACTTCCAGGCGTCTAAGATACGACATGTGACCTGCCCGACCCCCGCAGGTGTGGGGAAATTCATCTTCAGGTGATACGTGGACACAACCGCCCGAAACGCATTGAGAGCGGGTCGCCCGAGGATGATGTTGTAGGCAAATGGGGCATCAACTATCAAGTACTGGATCATAATAGTTTTTCTTCTCGGTGCCTCCCCCAACGAGGTGGGAAGTTGAATCATTCCGAGTGGGACCACCTCGGACCCCCTAACCCGACAAGTGGGGTCTGCACCGGAGAGAGCGTGTATCCTCCCAGATCCATTTTGGCGAAGGTGCTGGCGAAAATGATGTTGGCGGAGCTCCCATTATCGATCAGGGTCTTTGCCACGGAATAATTAGCTACATCCAGATTAATGACCATTAGGTAATCCGGCGTATCCTCGAGGCCTTCCGTCTTTGGGATTTGCGTAAGATCACGGTCGGAGAATTCGAGTAACTCTGACGCCGGCGTCGCTCCCTCGGATATGGTGTTGACGTAGAGTCTCTCGTGGTGGTAGCGCTCTTCGATACGGTATCGGGCTTGGTCGAGACGCCTCTCCACCTGTCTTCTCCTACTTTTAGTGTCTCCTCCACTAGGGCCTCCCGCAATGGTGTGGATCATCCCCCTGATCGGGAGGTTGTCCTGTGAGGCAGGCTGTTTGTCATCCCGACCGGATGGCGTGTATCCTCGTCGAGGAGAGCGAGACTGAGCCCTCTTCGACAGCTCGTGTTCATCATCCATAGAGGACGGGGAGTTACGTCGGCGGCTTCCCTCACTTTGGTGACCCTGTCCTTGCTTCTTTATGTATTTTTTGATCTCCGGACGGCCCAGGTCGATGAGGCGTTGTATTTCCTTCTTGAGGGCATAGCAGCCCTCGGTGTCATGGTTTCCCACCTGCTTATGGAACGCACAATATTTATTTCCTCTCGGGGGAGCTCCATCCGCGTCCTGGATCTTCCTTGGTCTTCGGAAAACCTTCGGGTCACTGGCGTTGATCGTGGCGAAGATCTCTTTCCTCGACATGACCAACGGGGTGAGCTCGTTGTCACGTCGACGGTCCTTCCTTTCCCCGACCTCTGGCCTCTTTTTAAACCTCATGTCCTCGACATTCATGTACTGTTGAGCGATGGACATGACTTTCTCCATGGTGGCGGGGCGCTTTCTGGCCAAGTGGTCCGAGCACGCTTGGTTTCAAATGGCCCCCATGATTACGTCGAGGAGGAAGTCCATCTGGACGCTTTCGACCTTGAGCAGCTTGGTGTTGAATCGGTTAAAGAAGTCCCTCAGAGACTCACCCTCCTTTTGTCGAATCTTGTGCAAATGGGATGGGGGCAGCTTCGCTAGGCTTTTCGTCTGGAAATGGTTGACGAACTTTATCGCCAAATCGGCGAAGCTTCTGACCGAACCTGGGGCTTGGCGGACGTACCATTGCGAGGCTACTCCCTGAAAAGTTGTAACCAGCAACTTCGCCGCAAAGTCATCGTCGATCATGTGCACGCGCATCGCGTGTTTGAATTGTATTAGGTGTTCTTTAGGATCCGCTTCTCCATTGTATCGGGGCAAGTCGGTCGGGATCCGGACCCCTCTGGGTGCTCGGGCTCGTTGAAGGTCTGCGCTGAGTGGGTCTGCCTCGTCCGGCACAAAGTATCGCTGAGTCGATCCCTGTCCGGAGCGGTGAGATACCTCTTAAAGCTTCCGGTTAAGGTCTTCCTTCCGATGCGAAAGTTCCCCAACATCATCACGGGATCTTTCTCCGCGGCGGACCTCATCGATCCTTCGCTGGATCTCTGTGGCCTGGTGGGAGATTTCCTCCAACCGTTCTCTGTGATTCCGTGCAGGATGACCTGAGGACGCCCCCACAGAGGATTCGTCAACTTCCTCCGCCGATCGAGGAGGCGGGGGCCGTCTCTTTCTGCGGACCTCCCTTGTTGTGGGGATCCGTTCGCGCACCCGCGCGTCATCCCGCTCGGCGTCGGTTGCCCGAACACCTCGCGGGGGGCGAATTTCCTCCCTCGTCGGATGAGGGTCTTCAGCAGTGGCAGCCGGGGCGGGGATTGGGTTCATCCGCCTGATCTCGTGTAGGAGCGTATTGAACTGATCAGCCGTCAGAACGACGAGGTTCTGCCCGGCGGGAGGCGTAGGTGCTGGCCCGATGGCTTGCGGGACAGCGTGAGGTGGGATGACGTGAGTTTCGGGAACAGGATGGGCGGTGGTTTGTGGGGCCCCTGACTCTGTTCCAGTCCTACGTGTGTTCACCATTTTCTCACTTGCGCGAATAGCAGCCCTTCCTCTAGCGCCAAAATGATGTGGTCGGATTTTGGCCTGCGGTACACGTCACTTTGAACAGGGAGCAAGTGTTTGAATCCGGTCAGGTAGATCCGAGCAAGAGTGTCTGAATGCTGGTCGGGTTCTATTCTGCAAGGATGGAGCACACGTGAGACTAGCCGGAAGTGTGTTCGGCGAAGACCCTCCGACGCTCAAGTCAGAATTCGAGCAGGTAAAGGGTGAGTAGTAATCAAGTAATAATCAGTGTATTGGCGGATAAAGTGTCTTACCCCCTGACTAGTGTCGCCGTACTATTTATAATAATAAAAAATAGGTGGGTCTGACCAGAATTAGGTTGGCCCAATCCCGTTGCTGGTAACGGGCATTCGCCATGACGCGCTGTGGGCGCGTGGGGTGCGTTCCTTGTCCG
Source organism: Petrea volubilis (assembly GCA_026212405.1). Lineage (NCBI taxonomy): Eukaryota > Viridiplantae > Streptophyta > Magnoliopsida > Lamiales > Verbenaceae > Petrea > Petrea volubilis. Next base: position 17,009,986 of record CM047880.1, read on the forward strand.
AGGAGGTTCTCTAGAGCATTGACTCCGAGGATGAAGTATTATGGACATCGAACATGTCGCTTCATCGAGGGGGTGTGGTGAACTCTGGCCGAACAAGGCCATCAAGAAAAAGACATGGGCCTGATCAGGATAGGGGACGGCGGCATGTGCTGACCTGGATCCGATGTGTAAGCTGAGGAGGTGCATACGTGGCCAGGACGGATTTGGCCACATCACATACGTAACGAATATGTTCAATAATAATAATTGTAATTTTTTTTCCTCTCTCTACTTTTCTTTTCTTTTCTTTTCCTTCTTTCTTTGATTTTCTTTTGAGAGTCAACGAAGCCAATTTCGGGGAACGGAGCAATCCTTGGACACGTGGGTTCTAAACTTTTTATTTAGGAGCCTGCCCATAACAATGAAAAATTACCATAGCACATGTGAAAGCCTAGAGGTTCCTTCTTCATATATAATAAGAAATTAAGTAAAATACCGATATCAATTTTCAAACTCAAACACGTCACGACTTTGAGATGCCAAAAGTACAGAAATAAAAATAATTTTTTGAGCTTATTGATCAGCACGCATTTGACTATAGCATATAGGAGATACCCAAAATTTTAATAATTTCAATCAATCTTGATTATGTCACATTTGTCACGAGTTCGAACCATTTAAACAATAATCGTGAATTTGTCACTTATGTGGCGAACTTCGATATTGCATTTTTCAATATTTTAGGCCTTTTATGCCGCAATCCTAATTAATGATTTATTGTGATTGAGCGTGGGTGGAGTAAAAAAAGATTTATTTAGGAGAAGGTGTGATTAAATTTTTACAAAATATTACATGTATCTTTATTATTTAGGATAGGCAAAGTTTAAAATTTTTAAAAAAATATATCGATGAGATTCAGTTCAATTGACGAAATTGAAACTCCAAAATTATGAGGTCTTGAGTTCGATCCCACCAAATGAGTGGGCTTTCATTCTACTTTAATGACAGCATTTGTTCTACTTTCATAGTAGTTTGATTATTTATTTATAATTATAATAATTATTGATATTAATTGATATTTAATTATGTAATTGATAATAATATTGATAGTAATGTGATAATAATTTAATGATGTATAATTATATATGATAATATAAATGATATATTAAAAAATATATATAAATAAATTTAGCTCTATTTAAAATTGAGAGCGACGATGGCCCGGCAACCCCCTAACTTCACCACGCCTCCCACCAACTTTTCAAAACTTAAATTGAGGCCATCTTTTCATTTAAATATTTTGTTGACTAATGATATTATATCAGAGTTTTAAATTGTCATACAACGTATTGTTGCACGATAACAAGAAAAAGAATATTTTACATAAAAATAATAATTTTAAAATATGGAATGACTAGGGCATGGTTACGATTATATTATATACATATATGTTGGGGAAAGAATCATTATCACTACAAAAAAATAAATAAATTAATGGTAATATAATAAATAGTAATGAAAAATTTATCATTAATTATATGTATTTAGTGACAATGAATAATATTATTACAAAGTATAGTTTTCACAATATTAATGGTGACAATATTATATAAAAAAGTGACAATATAGTGTAAAATTAATAATTAATGATATATTTAAGGTAGCAATTTAACAACGATGAAATTTTATCACAAAATTCTAATGATAACTTTTTAATCATCAAGTTGTCACTATAGACACATCACTAATTGTTAATAATTATCAATAAAACATTAATTTTTGTCAGTATTGAGTACATATTATAGCAATATAAAAGTTGTTGTAACTAAATAAACTTAATCAGTGACAAGATAGAAGATATTGTCACTTAATATGATTATTGATGACAATTTTTATATTATCACTTTTATATCTTGTGATTAATATTACTTTTTTTCACGTAGTGTATTGAAAATAATGTTTGATTTTTTTTGTTTCGGTGGAAGGAAATTATTTTGGAGATCATGAGTACCAAACACCATACTACATCGATTTCGTCGTTTAAAATTTTTTTCACACATATTAAGGAGAAGTTAAGAATATAGTATGGTATTTACTTAAAAAGAAAACATTTGAAATTTGTGGATTTTCATATTAATATATTGCAAAAAGAAAAAGAGAAATTCAATCCGTCATTATTGAAGACTGCCTCGGAAACAACACAGTCGAGTTTCATTACTTTCATAGCACACCGATTCAATTATTTGTGCCGACAACGCTGAATGAATCTACATTTTGGTGATCATAAAAAGCACGTTTACTTGTTCGAAAATTAACAAATCGTGTTGGCTTTGGTTTTCATGTTCACAATTTGTGGACTTTCTCTATATATATATAAATGCATTATTTCTCTCGGGGCCAAAAATTTTCATTTGAAAAATGAGATTAAATTTTTTATAAAATATTAATTTTTTTTTTATAATTTAAAGGGAATAAAACTTAAAATTTTTAATTCGATATAAATTCTAAGCCGGTGACCTACCCCTTCAGCCTCTTTGACTTCTGCTCGACATGATTTTTGACACCTATGTATTTGCATATCGGTGGACAATAAAAATATTACTATAAAAAAAATAAACAAAACATAAGTGAGATACGACTTTACGGCTTTAATTTTCCTCTAAGAAATGATGATTTGGCATTGAATTGATATCAAATCTTACGTCTAGACCACCACTTTCATTTGAAGTTGATTGCAAGTTGGTGGGCATGGAAAAATTGTCAAAAGCTACAAAGGAAAAACATATTAATAAACGTGTAAATTAATAATAACAACTTCAAGACAATAAAATCTTTTAAGTGATGCATGGTGATATTTGTGGTGTCACTGTAAATGTGTTATTAGTTGTCAAATAATTTTTTTTTTTTTGGTTATAATTAAATTGTGGGAGGCATTGCTTTCATAATTTTGAAAAATAGAGCATTAAAAGTTACTTCCTTTTCCAACAATTGTGCTTCCCGGAATTTGAATTTGTGCTCTTATCCTAAATTTAGTGTGTAATTTAATAAAATGCTCTTGTAGGGTCAACTTTCTCAGTTCCTGGACCATCAATACTATGTTTAATTTAAGGTCGTGTTTGGATTCAAATATTTGGAATTTGGTTGAAAACTTTAAAAATGAATTTATATTGACTTCATACGACATTTATTTTAAATAGACCCAAATTACTTCAACATTAATTCAAGATTAGAATTAAATATTTAAAATCCATTATGATGATTTTTTTTTTCTAAGGTCAGGAGATTGGATGTGATTTCTCTAAACCTTATTTTGATTGAGAAATTTGAATTAGAAGACAGGAATTGAGGGGAGAATTTCAAATGATGATTTTTTGATTTCAAATCCATCACCATGGCTCGAAAAGTAGTTCAAAATAGGAATTAAATGATTTGAAATTCATTACAATATGAATTTATTCAAACAAGTTCAATGGATTTGTTGTTATTAATTTTTCAAATCTATCAATCCAAACACAGCCTAAAAGAATCTAACCACAATGGAACGTTCTTTTAGCTAAAGCTAGTTGGAACTAAGTTCATCTTGATTATCACAGTCCTACCAATATAGTAGTGAATTAATCCCTACTTCTTAATAGATTAAATCCGACTGTTGTTAAACCGTAATACTTGTAATAATTAACAAGCTCCACATTCTCAATAATATTGAAATTTGAATTTTTAAGATAAAGAATAGTAAAATTTCACCTCTAAGGCATCATATTGGCCACATATCCATTATGATATGATATTATCCGAATCCGTTTAATGACTTTGTTATTATAAATTTGAAATACTACGTTTTAAAATCCATAATCAATCTTTTGTCCGGTTAAAGTTAAAGGGGCAGAAAAAACATAAAAAAAAAAAGAGCAGCCATGTGTTTGGCATTTATAGATAGTACTGTCAATTTGGTCTTCTAATGCTCAAAACAAAGCCCCCCGCCCCCCACACCGCCATCACCGCAACAACATGCTCCACCGATCTCTCACTTTAAGTACATGAAATGCTTTTTCAAAATCTTGGCACTACCAGACTAGATATCTCTGTATACAATACATGTCATATACTCTGCATGCAAGCCTACCAAGCAAAATCTCACTCTTAATTCTCGACTCTGAACAAAACCTTCATTTTTTTTCTTTGAAATTGTTTTTAGCACCAAAGGTGTTCAACTGGGGGGCAGCCACCTACTTTTATTCCACAAATCTTGTTAGCCCACAATCATTTTCTTATGTGTTTTTAATTTGCGTATCGTGTGAAGCCATAAGTGAAAAGGGTTTTTCTGACTTAAGCTTTTGAGCCTTTATATAGCAATTGGTGTTAATAATATGGGACCACTTTTGAGGATGAAGAGTTGAGAGTCAACAAAAAAAGCTATCTTTTCTTAGCAGCCTCGGAGCTGAGATTTTTCTGGTATTTTTCTCATTTTCAAGTAGAGCTGGTCAAATCCCAAGTTGGAATCTTTCTCATTATCTTTAACTTTTGTGATTTTTTTGAATATTTCTTTTATTAATTTTTTTCTATATGTTTAGGTAGAAAAAGGGGGCCAGACCGCCAGAGGCGCTCAAAAATGGCAAACCAAATAGAAGTGCCAGATAATCTAAGGAAGCAGCTTGCTCTTGCTGTTAGAAGCATTCAATGGAGCTATGCAATCTTCTGGTCCATTTCATCCACAAAAGCAGGGTAAAGTTCCCATCTTTTCTTTAACCAACCCAACCGCACCCCTCGGAAGGGGTGGGGGGTGGGGGGATTGAAGAAAATTTCCAGATTAATAAAGTGATGTGAAAAAATTCAATCTTGGGTCTTGTTATTTCTCTGTTTCCTTGTGTTCTTGTGTTTCCTTTGCTTTGTTGATGGCTCTGAAAAAATTGTGGAATGTGCCCATAAGTTTTTTGAAGCAAAGCACGTCCAAGAGCTTTTGTTCTTGAGTGGGATTTCTATTTTAAAGTCGAGCTTAGCCTGCCCCAGAAAGGCACTTGGCTACAGTGGATTGTTTCACATGTGCATCTGATTGTGATGGGGCCATCTGCTTTAGGCGTGCTGGTTAGAAGTTCTCTGTTGACTTTTTCTAAATGTTCATCAAATCTGTATTACAGTTGTTATCCCTTGTTAAATCAAGATAAAACACTTTTTGGGGATTTCTGAATTATATCAGTGAATAGATTCTTGTTCTAAGGATTGATTGCTTTTAAGGGCTAATAATAAGTCCTTATCATGGTTCCAAATGGAAAGATTATGAATGATAATAATGTAGCTTTGTGGAACCTTTTTTAGGGTGTTGGAATGGTGTGATGGGTACTACAATGGTGATATTAAAACAAGAAAAACGGTTCAGGCGGGCGAGATGAATGCCGATCAGCTGGGATTGCAGAGAAGTGATCAATTGAGAGAGCTTTATGAGTCATTGTCGCTTGGTGAAACCAATCCTCAGGCTAAAAGGCCTACCGCTGCATTGTCCCCTGAAGATCTCACTGATGCAGAGTGGTACTTCTTGGTTTGCATGTCGTTTGTGTTCAATATCAACCAAGGGTAATTTCATCACACTTTGATTTTACAATGATGCTATTGTGATTTTGCGTTTTGGGAGATCAGACAAAGTGCAAGATTCAATTAAATGCCTGTTTCCTTCCAAAATAACAACTTGTGACATATGATGCGAAGGCCCTTAATGATTCTTGGTGATTTTCGTAGTCCACAAAAATAAGGACAATGTACTATGGCAACGATATATACCATTCCATGACTGGTTTGTCACTATGCCATTGTTGTCTGCACTTGGGCCTTGAATTCATTGGCTGCTTTCCTGCCAGGACCATGAGCTTGCTCTACTGCAAGTGAAACATCTAAATTTCTTTTGCTTTCAAGAAGTGAAAATGAAACGTGCCAAATTCCACTGTTATTGGATATTACTACACCCTAAAAGCTTGTTTTTATGCTTGTATTCTAGTAAATTATTTTTTTAAGGAAAAAAAAAAGAAAAAAGGGAAAGCGAAACTGACCATTGTTCATTTACTAAAATTTGTGAAGGTTGCCTGGAAGGACATATGCCAAAATCAAACAATTTGGCTATGTAATGCTCACCGTGCCGACACCAAAGTTTTCGCTCGTTCTTTACTTGCAAAGGCAAGTGGAAGAATTACTTTTGTAAGAAATTACCATTCGTAGGATTAATTGAAGTATCTAACTTGTCGTTTCTTCTCATGCATCTCACTGCTGGCTGAACTTGCATTGCTGTTTCCAGAGTGCATCAATCCAGGTATTGATGCTTTTTTTTTTCAAGAACCCGAAACCATATGAACTTGTCTAGTGATGCCGTTTGACAGATTAGACTAAAACCGAATGTGTTGTTCTCTACTTGCAGACGATAGTGTGCTTTCCCCATTTAGGAGGTGTGGTTGAGCTGGGAACAACTCAACTAGTAATGCCACTTTCATATTGAGTCTTTGATTTTATTTCTCCATGATTGATCGGCATTTTTTACTGAAAATCGTTTACTGTACTTCATAA